>JAODAI010061671.1:0-12030 GCA_027575025.1 Scotoplanes globosa | reverse complement strand
GGGATTTGTAAAATAATTGATAACAATTAAATGATTGATTCATGCTCAGGCGTGACTACAAGGCTACGCTCTATCCAGTGCAATAAAGGTTAGATGCACACTGGTGTCAGGACTTAGTCACATGGATAATTTACACCCAATCAGAAATGGTTATGCCAATACCACGGTGTCACAGTAATATTATAATACTGTTATATTGTATGAAATGGTGTAATGTGCAGAACATCTACAACCAGTTAGAACCTCACGTAGATCAATTAATTGATTGGCATTCCTGATCCTTTTCAACGTAAAGGGTCAATGAACCACCCAAAGCTTTTGCTGCTATACCAATTAGAGTCACTGGCAGGCCTGCGCTCCATAAACGCTCCTGTTTTTTCCTTATTTTCTGACAGGAGGGTGTCTATTCGACCAAGTCCTACCATCTTTTTACTTCAGAACACTTCCTTCCACATTATTAAATACATTATTAACTGACTAAACGGTGCCTATGATATCCAGCCCGGGAGCATTGGTATGCTCTCCTGGCATTTTTAATACGTGGCAGGCCTCCAGTGTCAGGACCTCATGTACATTGATTGGTTGGTTGGCATTCCTGATCCTTTTAAATGCAAAGGTTCAATGAACCATCCAAAGCTGTTGATATACCAGTTAGCATCACTGGCATAAAATGTAGAAGACACTGTTCACCCTTATCATGCTGACCTCCATTGAGGGCAGCCTTCAAAAATACTCTGCAATCATCTGACAACATTCCACATGGATAACAAACTGTAGTAAAATTGGTACTTATGCACCGAAGCCATTAACCCTTTCGCTACCAGACACCTTTCCCTTGCATCTTTGCTCAGACCAAACACTTTCACGGTATATCGCTGCAAATTGAGAGCATGTTTCAACCTTCATATTTTTGGTGAAGATAACATACTATCATATACTGTTGTACAGGCCTCCACGTTTGAAAAGCGCCAGCACGATCGCCCTCCTAAACATCCTGACAAACACCGAGAAGCGCCCTCTATGGCACTCCTAAAAAAATTACAAAAAAACATTTTTTATTTTTCATGTTATTACCTTATTTTCTGACAGGAGGGTCTACCAAGTCCGAACACGTTTTTACTTTAGAACACTTCCTTCCCCATTATTATATACATTATTAACAGACTAAACGGTGACTATAATGAAACTCTCCAGGAGAGTATGCTCTCCTAGCATTTTTCATATATGGAGGCCTGGTTGTAATTGTTCAGTGTTTGATTATCTTTCATTTGATATAATGTATATTAGTAATATATGTTATCAATATATTGAGTAATAATCATAAGCAAATGCAGTGAACATAAAATAATAATTTCCCATCATTATTATTACTATTATATCAGTTGAATATGATAATGCATTGTGTAGGCATTTTATATAGTAATCAGTCTTGGTCAATATGTTGGATTTTCTGTAATTTTGAGTGCATCATTAGTAGCCCATTGTAACGTAACTTTACAAAATGTTAATAGCAACATACGTGGCGTTATATACATATGGCTAGATAATTTTGTTAATATGTTTGATTTTCTGTAATTTTGGTTATAACATTAGTAGCATGTTGTACTGTAACTTTACTGAAACAATGTCAATGGCAACATATGTGGCGGGATATACGAATGGCTGGATAATTTTGTTTCCTATTTGGCTAACAGGCATTCAGGGGTGAGGGGGTATACACATATGTCTGGAAGCCAAATTTTGAAGCCATAATTTATATCTCTTACTCGCAATTTGGCGAGCACAGGCTGTAAAAGTGGTATAGGCAAGTCGCCGTTTGGTGAGTACGGGAGGGAAAGGGTAAAACAAGTTGGTGAAACAAGTTGTGAGCCTACGAACATCAGCGTACAGGAATTAAGAATCCTGTGATATATCTAGATTAGATGAACTAACTTTAATAATATTAATAACACAGGTCCATTTCAGATAAGGCTGGTGGCTCTAGAAGCTATGAATCTCAGCAACTGGGAGATCCAGGGTTCGAATCCAGGGTCGGGTCTAGTTGTGTGTTTTTTTCATCCGAGAACAATCACGGTTTTCCCAAGCGAACAACTTTCTCAAATTAAAAAATCAATTTTACTTCAAAATTTTGAATTGGATGACCACCCGACGTGAATATGTAATTTAAAAAGCCTTTGCTTATCCCACTTCGGTGGTCGCTTAGCGTCGTAAAATTAAATAAGCCTTCCAGGCCGATTATTATATCATGAATATGCTACATTATATTTCGCTATATTTTAGTGTTTTCTTATGTATTCCATAATTTATGAATGAGTTTATGTATAGTAATGAGTTTATGTATAGTATATATATTTTTTTCTTTTTCTAATGTCCTATCTTGTTTTGGAGTATGGTATCTCACAACTAATTCAAACCCATACAATAGTTTAAATGATACACAATTATTTATTACAAAAAAATGTCAAACCTACTGTCATGAGAGTAGGATAAACCCATAGACTTCATTAATTACAATGTCACTTAATGTAACCTCTCTAATTAATGATCCTGAAGTTACTTGTATTTGATTCACTAAGTACTACCAGCAGGGACCTATGCTGAAGCATAACTATTCATTTAAGCGGTCAATATTTCACATTTTAAATACTTACCACTTTTGGAATAATCATAGTTTGGCGATGAGGGTCCTGATGAAGACTATGTTGTTGGCTAACCAATAATCTATACTTTTTTAGAAACTAATGTTTAATTGTAATTTCCACTATTAGTTTACGTTAGCCATTGGCTAATATTCCAGAAGGCCCTGTGATGCATGCAACGAACGGATAAGGGGATTTTGAGGGGAAAACCAGAGTGCCCGGAGTAAAACCTCTGAGTCGTAGATATGGCCATCCCATTTGCACGTCCAACCGGGGATTGAGCCCGGTTCGCAGTGGTGCAAGGACGTAGTGCTCACCACTACGCCACAGCCTACTCATACTCCCGTATATATACACGTATGCACATACACACAATATATATATATATTATCTATATTTACGGCATATGTTCCTCTTCAATTTCCAGTGCTCCATGCTCAAGTAGATGTCACCGTTTGCTATTATTATAGATGAACCATTATTAAGTTACTACACGTTAATTCATCGACTTATGGAAATACGTCGGTGTTTAATAGTAGGGGGCCTACGCTTACGCTTATAATATATACACGCACGCCATATTATAAGTTGACAATTATACATGCATTAGACCTCGTTAAGGTCTCCCGACTATCTGTCTTTCTATTGTTCTGTATATCCTCTTATCAGTAAATACCTCTGATTTGTTCACCTCTGATTTGTTCACCCCACTGATCTGTCGGGCGCAATGGCAATACTATTACCTATTAATATACACGAACAAACAAACAAATTGATTCATATGGCGCACTCTGTATATTATTCAACCCGGTATTAATATTAAACGGTGGTTGAAGTAGTTAACCGATCGCCGCTGGACCTTGACAAGGTCTATACATGCATACGAAACGCAACAGTCCCCCAATGAGTGGCGCTATATGAGATTAAATTAAATACAGAACTGCAATCAGTGAGCTATATCGCGTTCTTCAAATAATCGATCTTTATAAACAACTGTCTATGCTACTTGAGATTTGTAATTGTGTATATTCATCGGAAGTCATACATTACATGATGTCAAGTGACACCTGCAGGTTCAGAGTCGTACATCACGATTATTAAGGTATCCGGTGAGGCATGTGACCAGGTAGCCTAGATAATTTCTCTTGCGTTCGGCAACTCCAGCTTGAGATAATGTAGTACCTCTTGGAGTTAATGCAGTTGGAGCACATCGACTATATCATCCTGTACAATCAACGTACATGGCTTTCAAATAACTCACCAGATTTATAAACAACTGTCTACCGGCTGAGTTGTGTATATGTTTAATGCCACGCAGTCCCGGCTTTAATTGGGTCCTTGCAGGCTACAAATCGTGACTGGTAATATTTGAAGTCCCGCAGCCGATTTGCTGATACTATCATTAGACTGATAGTGACGTTTTTCGATCTTCTTCTAGTTCTCGTCCTCGGTAATATCGGATCTCTCTCTATATATATATAGATATACATATTATAGTGTATGCATATATATCATGTTAACACGGTATTCTGAACTAGTTAACGTCACGAATATTGAACAATATATCCCGAGTTCTACATACCCACTTCACTGAAAACTGCACCGTCGTGGTCAATGTAAATAAGTTATTTTTATAGCAATGAGTCCATGCTGCATGGTATGCGCAGCAGAGTACAGTATGACCAATCTCTGCGTCATTTTAGGTTCGCAGCGCAGAGAAATGGGGTTGTGCTCTTGCTCTCATCCCCATTGATATATTCTACGTCATTCTGCCAATGCACGCTTTTGCATCCACCAGATAAATAATCTCCCCGCAAACAAGATCAGATGGGGAATGGTTCAATCATGCTTGACTAAAATTCAAGACAAAACTTTAAAACACACTGATCAGATACATGCTATTTTCAGACGCCGGCGCACTAACCGCTCACACCGACGACGACATACAGATACTTACGAACATATTTTCTACAGCATGTGATGATTTCTGTCTAAACATTAGCGTGAAGAAAAACATATTGGGTCAACACGTCACTCACACTCCATCTATTTATATCAAAGACAATCAGGCAGAAAATGTCAGCCAATTATATTATCTTGGATCGATTATATCAGATAACATGTCACTCGATACCGAACTTGTCAAGCGCTTCGGCATAGCCACAACTATACTCGCAGGCTAACAAAACCTATGATTTTTACGAAGATGGACATCTACAAAGCATAGGCCTATGTTCGTATCACCATTCTCCCTGGCAGCGTATACCCTAGATCCGGTACTCAAGTTAGGAAAAGAGACCGAAGGTCTTCCATATGCGTGTTACGGGCCGCATTTTCTGCATTAACTGGCAGGCAAGGTTACCATCAACGCACTCCACACTCGTGCATGATTTCCCATCACAGATACCATCAGCCAGGACCATCTTTGATGGCTGGGTCGTGTACGGCGCATCATGAGGATGGCAAGATCCCCAAAGATCTCCTCTACCGTGAACTTTCAGACGGTAAGAGATCTATCGGCTGTCCATATCGTCTCTAGAAAAGTGTTTGCAAGATCGACATGAAAGCCACCGCTCTCAATGTGTCAACATCGGATAAATCAGCCAGCAATAGAAGTATATCTTTCCCATTTTCAGCCCCATAGTCACATTCATTCTCCAATGGTATTGTCAGCATCCAACTAACACACCAATATGACCGCCATTTTAAGTTGTTTCGCAATAAGTGTGTTGCACTTAGCGACAAGCTACAGTTCCCGCAATTGAATACTGACGTACACCAATAATAGCATAGCAGGAGTCCATGCACAGGCATACCGCTACAATGTAATGGATACGTACTAAACATTACCACAATGGAATTCACGATGTGCATACAAGGCATATTAAGCTCGTAAAATTGGCCAGATAAGCTGTTAATGGTGTATGTACACAACATTTACCTCGCCCAATTACATGTACAGCGGATTGACCACACCGTGTGTCGGTATACGACGTGGGGACGTATACCACATGGCATAGTGTACACCGGGAGCCTCGGGAGGGCATTGCTCTGCAGGAAGGTCAAATCAACGGAGTTTATAGGTACGGCGCCGCGGAAATGGGTGGACAACGTAATATAAGCATGTGTCATTATACACATATGTATTTCGACTTCTTAATCGAAAGGAGACGTACCAAAATTACTGCAGCCTTTGCATAGCGCTTTCCACCGTATATCCAGTCGGAATAAACGTGCACTTATTGTAACATATGTCCAGTACGTGTATGGTATGGTACACTTTCGCCTGGTGTTTATTGTTTAGGGAATAATGTATAGATTACAGAGTTTTTATTGCCGAATAATAACCAGGATGACGTCATCACATGCGTTGAATGACCATTTGCGACTGTGATGACGTCAGACCTGTTATTATCTCGGCAATAAATACTCCTTAATCTATACGCCCCCCCCCTTGCCTCGTTGAATAGAACATTCAATCTTTCAACTCATGATAAAATAGTTTTAACCATTGAACTCAAAACCATTCATTATTAGTATAATGTAATTAAATGTAACTATTAAACTGGAAGACTATTACATACGCCATTTACAGTTCATTGTGGAAAATAATTGAATTATAGCTGAATACTGTATCGATCCAGTATGCTATATTTACCATATTTGGTGACATGTTTTTACGCTTATTGGCCTATACTAAGTTTCTGAAAGGTAAGTTACAGCTTATAGTTATGGGCCATACAACCAATGGCGTCTAAATAATAACCAATAACAACGTATAGACTATATATGTTAATCTGTTTTGTTTGCATGATAGGTTGATCTGCTTCAAGTGTCTCTTAAAGGAAAATTACAATTCTTGTAAATAATGTTAGTTGATATTATAGAGCAGAAAATTATATACAAAATGTTTCAAAGTAGAGTCAAATCGGCCATTCCGTTCTCAATATATTGATGTTTGAAGTTTTCAATTTTAGAACGCCCCTTTTTTTACAAACGTCTCTATCAAGACGTATCCTTTTATTTCAGGATACACCAGGGTAATTATGCATAAAAAGGTTAACTGATCAGAAAACATGGTTATAGGCCTATTATGGCTAGGAGATTACGTCACGGTTAGTCCCCGTTAAGGGATACGACACTGGTGTATTATAATCCGACTTCAAAATAATTATTGAAAAATGCAACAGAAAGGTGTTTCCGAAATATGTGGGCGTGGCCCACTCTCGTCGATGTGATTGGTGAATTGGCGAATTTGCACTGGTGTAGCCTGGAAAACTAAATAACGCCCGGCCCGTATAATACCAAAATAGTCTAATGTATTATTTTAGTATTTTCTTGTGTATTTAATTTTTTAAATGATTTCATTTATTTTCTATGTATTTAATTGTTTCGGCAAGGCTTCTTAATCGTATGTAGGCCTATTCCATTGCTTTAATTTGCTTGGCCAAAAGGAGCCAAAATGACGAAACAGTCACAAATTAACAAATATATTTATGACAATTAATCCATCCATTAAAGAATAATAGACCTTTGTCGACGAACATGTTTAGAAACTTATTACCGGCAAGCTTGACCATCCAAAATGGCTGTTAGATAGCCACTTAAATGACCAAAATCTGAAGCAAAAGTAATAAAATTGCTATACGGTATACTTATATATATAACATATATTGACCAATGAAACCGCCACGCATGCACATATCTATTGAAAATGTACTAAGTATGTAATACGTGTTCAAATAACAGTATATATGTCTAACAAAAAATATATATTACGAATGCATAAAAATCAATATGGTCGCCAAAACAGCCATTCAAGATGACACAAAATCGATACATTTTAAAGAAGATGTCCCGTATTGACGACAATTAAACAAACAATTAAAAGACCGTAAAATATAGTTACTAACATCATATATACGTGTAGCCCGTGAGTAGTACTTACTATAAGTTTGACATTCAAAATGGCCACAAAAATGTCCGCTGAAAGGGTCAAGTTGAAGTAAAAGTCGTATTTGTCATATTATATTATTGTCTGATAATCAAGCTATAAAGCATCCCCAGTACTTCAAACATATATGAAACATGTTTATATGTATTACAAACAAGGCATACCTTCTGATATATAGTGACCATTGTATTCTAACATGCATGCATCCAATCCAAAATGGCTGCTAAATATCCAAAATGAAGCAGAAATCGATTTTTAGCGTGAGTTAGGTGTTGTTTTGATCTTATATATTCCATTTTTGTTGCTGCATATATTGTTATTTTACACACGTGTTTTTTGTTTGAGGGAGGGGAGTACGTACCCCAATGGAATGGCGGACTGGCCTGATTGTGTCTATTTGGAAGCAAAAGGGTAATGTTCACGACCCTGAAAATTACCGGGGTATCACATTGTTAGGACAGATTTTTAAGCTTTTGGAAAGGATTTTCGGATAGAAGGATTAGGGCTAGAGTTGAGTCGGAGATCGGGGAAGAACAACAGGGCTTTCGTATAAGGGAAGAGGGACAAGTGATGGGTTGTTCTCACTTAGGCAGCTGATGGAAAAGAAATTGGAGGTGACAGGGAATATGGTGTTGGATTTTGAATATATGGTGTTGGTTTTTTTATATATTTCGAGAAGGCCTATAGGGAATTAGTTATGTCTACGTTAAGGTGGATGTGTGTATTCCTGAATCAGAAGTTATGATGGTGGAGGGTCTTTACGAAGGTACGGGGGCCGGTGGTAGGTTTCTAGTTGGTTCAGGGATGTCAGAAGAGTTTGGGGTTAATCTTGGACGTGACAGGGTAGTGCCCTCGGTCCACTTCCTTTCATTATGGTAATGGAAGTAATTAGGTTGAAAGTCCGTACAAATAATGTACTGAAAAAGCTGCTATATGCTGATGACCTTGCAATAGTTACGGATAGTAAGCAGGAGTTGCAGGAGGTGCTGGTAGAATGGAAGGGTTTATTTGAGAGGCATGGTTTGCATATGAGCCTGGATAAGACAGAAGTTTTATCACTGGGTATGCAACGACAGGAATTGGGTATAATCCTTGCTGACAAAGGTATCAAGCAGAGGGGTAGTTTTGTGCATCTGCGGGGATTGATTTATGGGGATGGGCGGTCTGATAGGGGAGGTGCGTAAGTGATCCAGTCGGGGACTCTGGCCTGGATAAATGTGGAGAGGGTTGTGTAAGATATACATATTTCTAAGAAATTAAAAGGGAATGTATTGGGTACATGTGTTATCCCTGCATGTATTTACGGGCTTGGAACAGTGGCGCCGTCAGGGGCTCAACAACAGCGACTCCAAATATGCCAAAAAATTGGATGAGAAAGATTGCGGGGGTTAAGTGGGTGGAAGGAGGAAGATGGAGGATATTCTGGAGGAGATTGGGATGAATATGAGTTTTATAGAGAGGGTGATAAGGGGCATAAGGTGCGCTGGATATGTTGAACGTATGGATGGAGGGCGACTCCCGAAAATGGCGATGTCACATGTGGAAGTTGTTGGAGGAGGTAGGGGATACCTCGTCTAAGATGTAAGGACTGTGTTAAGAGGGATTTTAGGAGGGCTGGATGTGATGGTGATTGGAGGGTCATGGCTACACATAGACGGAATGTGGTCTGGAGGGCTTTGACCAATGACGCGGCTGTCAGTTAGTAGTTTCTTCCTCACTCCTTGTTGGAGATTTATGAGGTAGAGAGAGAGAGAGAGAGATACATAGTTGTAGGCGTATACGTGAAGATAAAAATAAACTTGAACATGAACTTATGAAAGAATTGGACACGATGATAATTGGAAAATAAATCACTATTACATGGTGGGGTACACGATAGTAGGTGAAGACTTTTAATGTTCGGCTGGAGTATTGCTTTTCAGTGCGACTGTTGTGATATATAGCTTTGCCATCCATAAAAGTATACACTAGTTATGGGAAGCGGTTTGTTTTCGTTCTTACTTTCATGGCGGTTATATTTAATTGCAAATCCATTCTGCAGACTAGCTGTGTGTATACAAGGGTGATGTGGGCGATCCTATAAATTGAAATAATTATGTGCAATGATTCAGTAACTATTAGTATCATGACCTACAATTGGTTCTTTTAATTTACCTTTAGGTGTGAGATCCAATATTGATGACTTCTCGCAAGCCGAAAAGCTAAAGATTATAATGGTGGTCCATATTTTCCGCTGACGCAATTACTGACCGTCTGTTCAAGTTTGCAATATGTGCACGTGGTGCTTTGCCATCTCTGGGAACTTCCACGTGAAATTACGACATGGGAGAAGCCAATGAGGAGATAACCATGGACGTCTTGGAGACTACTGAAGAACAATCCGCCGATTCGGTAGACGACGGAGTCTCTACAGGGTCATCATTAATAAGATTCATATCAACCCGAAAAGGTTTGTTGTGTGCCTTTGCATCGAGCTGGATCGCCGCAGTACAGCCGATTTGTATTAAAAGTTTGGGAGACAATATCAGCGCCATAGAGCTGTTGTTTTATCGCGGAATAATCATGATGACCATGAGCCTTGTGGTTCTGATCTACAATAAGGTACTAATACGACCCTCTTCCCTGTTTGAGGTCAAATTTTTCTTCATAAAGCCGCTGCTGTCAACCATCTCCATATCCACCCTCTTTTACGCCATCCAGAATATGAACGCGGCCGACGCGACGGCTATAACCTACGCATTCCCCGTGCTGTGTGGACTCTTCGGCTACTGCTTCTTGAAAGAAACATTCGGATGCTTGGATGCGATGTGTCTGCTAGGAACCGTAGGGGGTGTGGTCCTGATTGCCAGACCTCCTTTTCTGTACCAAATGAATGAAGATGTTCTTGGTGAACGATCGACGAATGTGATAGCCGTTGCCTCTGCTTTTGTTGCATGCACCAGTCTCGCCATGACAACGATAGCATCGCGGGTAATGGGCAAGGGCGGAATATATCCAGTGAAAACTCTGTTTTATGTTGGGGTATTCAATACAATCGTAGCACCGGTGGTCATCACGATAACAAACGAATGGTCGCTCTCTCTATGTATGTCTTCTCGGCTACTTGTAGTCGCAATTGGCCTCTCGGCATTCTTCGGCAACGCAATTCTTCTCTACGCACTGGCCGTCGAAAAGGCTGTGTACTGCGCCATATTGACAATGAATGAAGTTTTAGTTGTGTTCATCTTGGACATAATCATCTTGGGTTGGCAACCAGAAATTCTTAGCATTGTGGGAATATGCATCATTTTGGGTGCCTCGGTGACCATCTTAATTAGTAAAGCTGCAGCTACCAAAACGAAAGGGTGAGCTAGCAATTACGGGTCGATAATGTTTTAGTTATGGGTAAAAATATGGTTTATATATACTATTTATTGTTGGTCCTGAAGCTCCCTAAACCAGCGGACCTCATATACGGGCCCGCGGTCAAAAAAACATTTATCTAAATTTTCTTAAAGTAATTGATCGGTATAAACCAACGATTCGACTATATATGAGAAGATAAACTTACTATAATTTACACCAACAAGTGAACGAACGCAAGCTTTGGGTGGTACAGGCCCGGGAGACAACACATCATGTTTCAAAGCAATACGAACAAGTATGAGCAAGACTATAGTAATTTATGACCAGCTCTGAAAGGGGCATTATACCTCTTTGAATATAAATGCTAATTAATTCATTGAACGACATAGTCATTCAACCGATTACGACTAATGGTCCAAAAAGGAGGTGTCGTTCATGGCTCAATTGTTAGCTGTTAGAGCTATATGGTCTAGTGATCCGACTTGATTACAAGTCCAGATACTGTCAGAACCACCACAAAGAGAGCTGAGTTGGCTCATCGGTAGAGTGCTGGACTTTTCAACAAGGCCGAGGCCCGGGTTCGAATCATACCAGGTTCGTTTCAGGTTATTCGTAACAATTTTCAATTATGATTGTTACTTCAGTTGTGGTTTACAATTCCTCACCTCTCCGCCAGTCTTTGGGAAAGTGGCCAAAGACCGATGTGCACTCTCGTCCATCGGATGGGGACGTACCAATGGCGGTCCCGAGGTAGGATCACTCATACATACCTCGACATATATCTGGTCAATCACCTTGGATGACCATCCATGATCACATCGATTTGATATCGTCAAGCAAGACACTTGTTCTCGATTGATTCATTTCACCCAGTAGTATAAATGGGAACACGAGAGGCGTTATTTGTTCTATGCCCACATATTTGTGTGTCAGACGAGATCCCCGCGACACGGAGTAATATTATTAAAGCGCTTTGAGATCTTGAAAGATAATGGTTATTATAAAGTGCAACAGACTCAACTATGGTTAAATGTGTTATGAAGAACAACATGGACCCCCCCCCCCCGAAAATCTAAAGAATGTTAATGTTTG
>JAODAI010061560.1:0-12031 GCA_027575025.1 Scotoplanes globosa | reverse complement strand
TGTCCACTGGGTGGTGGAGGTTCAGGATCATATTATGAGGACTATGTCCTTGCTGATCCATTCTTACTTAACTTAACCTAGAAGGGTCTTATTTGTGGAAAATCTCCTATTTTACGATGGCGAAAGTTAGAATCGGGACTACCACCATGTAATATGTTAAATGTGTTATGTAGTCATGATAATGAATTCAGGACTCAAGGAGAAGGGATGTGTTCGATAACAAATGGTATAATTAACATATAATAATATACAACCTGTATCCACTTCTAGGTGACAACAATTCTTGCAATAATAATTCAGGAATCGCCTCACTTCGCGATCCCTAGTATAAGCCTTTTCATAGTCTCGGAGATGACAGCACAGCGCATACATGTGCACAAGGAGGTCACCAAAGCAAAACAAACGTAACAATAGAATCTGGTATCATGGTCACGGAACTGAGCACTGTACGCATGCGCTGCATCATTGTTCGATTACGAAATATGATATTCACATTATTGTAACCGATAGTTTTACTCACCTTCAAAGTTTGTGTTCCTAGCCTACGATTGATTATAATTAAATGTAATTAGCCTAGGCCTAGCAACTATAAAATTTATCTTTATACTAGGCCTAGGCTAATAATACTTTTATAATTATTTTATTACAAATGTACGGTCATACTAATTAGTGCGAAACAACCTCACCATGGCGGAACATGGCGGAACATGGCGGAACAGTGTAGAAACGGGGCAAAACGACAAAATATAAGACAATATGTGTTTTCTTATAAAAAGATACAAATTAGAACTTGTACAATCAATTGCTGTTAAAGTTTTAAACAAAAAAATATTTATTTAGCAAAAACGGGAAAAAGACGATGAAAATATAGCGTTTCTGTTCAGTGCATCTACGGTATCACTGTAACTCGGTCAATTCTACGGAAGCACAATACTGCCATACTGATAATGTGTTACAATTAAGAGTAAGCAAGTTGATCTAATTATTATTATTATTACTGTATTACAAGTGACGTTTATATCAGGATTGCTTGGTTAGCCAATGGCTAATCGGCCCTTATATAATTATGTAAAAAAGGACATACGTAATAAAGGACTCCTTAAACCATAGTACCGTAATAGAATGTCGTTTTAAGCTGCGTTATTCAAAAAAATCGAAGTTTGCTTTCAAATTATGTCAACAATTGATTATATGAGGGGTATAAGAGTGATATTTGATGCATGACTGCATCAAATTATAAGGAAAAACCTATAATTGGTGTTACGCACTGCGTTTCGCACTGCTACCGTATCGCACCGATTAGTATGACCCGCCCTATTAACCTCATGAAGTATCAAATAGAATTAGATGGCAGCTCGGAAAAGTGAGCTGAGGACGTTTTGACTTGGGGACGTTTTGACTCATGTAGCAAACTCATGTCTCATTGTCGGGGACGTTTTGACTCATGGCGGGACGTTTTGACTACTAAGAAGCGGGGACGTTTTGACTCGGGGACGTTTTGACTCGGCGACGTTATGACCAAAACTGGGGGCCGTTTTGACTGAAAAAAAGGGGACGTTTTGGTAAAGGGACGTTATGACTGGTAAGCAGTAATAGTATAGTAGTATAGTACCTACATTAGTTGTCGATCGGTATTTGAAGTCAATCGGTTCATTTGAAATATTACGATAGCAATCGCGCCTAAGCTATAGCCTACGTGATCGACATATCATACAACCATTATACTAACTAGTATGAGTCTGACTATGACTCGGGTGCGCACCATTATTCCATTAGCTTACACACTAATTTGAGCTCATGCCAGGGTCTCTGGCGCGACTATAAGTTTGCGGCAGGCTCATGGAACCCCTCGTCGGGTAGCTAACGAGTTGATCAATTATGGCACTTAAAAAATCCGATACTCCATGGTCATACCAAGTGTGATTATATTTTGAGCTAGAGAGCCATACATAGAATAAGCTAAATATGCCTCTTAACATACCCAAATGTGAAATTACTCCGCCTATCCACTAATATTATAAAATATGTAAAATTCATGTACTCCAGGTAATCTACTTCAATATTTGTATACCATCACTGTAGGGAATACGTAGACAAATGCCCCCTAAATGCAATTCAATTTTTTTAGGGACTATGTTTTGAGGGATGACAAATACTGTACGTTGCCCATGAATCTGACTAATGGTTGTGCGCGACCTTAAGGGTACGCAATTTTTGATTTTACCTTTTAATTATTTTAATAACATACTCCTCGTAATTCCGAGCAAGACTGGACTTCGTTTTTGGAATTTTTGACTTATCATTTTTCTGTCCATCAAGATTTAAGATGACCCCTACATCCTAAAATTACTGTAAAACCAGTGGAAACGTAGTGTATGTTAGTGAAGCATATGTCACATGATGCAACTTTAATGTAGTATTGACATGTAATATAATGATTTATTTGATTGATTGATTGCTTATTTAATTTTTAAAACATGTTAATGGTTAATACCTACTTTAATTATACCTAAGCCTAAATATTTTAATTTACATTCGGTTTACTGCACATGAAGCATATGTCACATTTTGTTGACTAACGAATACTGATTTACACACTGTAGAAAGCTCATACACACTAGCTAGGCCTAGCGTAGGCCTACATTAAATGAACCCACATATTTTGGAAAATGTATCAGGAATCTAACATCGACTGTCGGAAATATCTTCTTAAATACTTTTCAACCAATTCTATGTCGACTGGTGGTGTCACATCACTAACTAGTAGACCTACAATTAATAAGCAGCGTCATCAGTTTTCAAGCACATCGAGCAAATAGTCTTGAAAAATGGGGATACTTGCAGCCATTTATAACTTGGTATCTTCTTCTGATCTGAATACGCCACAAGAGTCATAAATTGTTATAAAATACTTCACAAATAAAAAAAAATGGCACTTTTTCACCATACAGGGGGTCATATTGGGGGTCATATTGACCTATATATCTGATATAAGCTGGAAAATGTGAATTTTGACCAAAAACAGTACATTTCCCATAAAAAAATAAATAATGTCATATTGATGATTTTCCCCCAAAATGTATTTAAATAACAACATTTGACCATTTGGTTGCATTTTTAATTAAATTTGACAAAAAATGGCGAAACTAGGATTTTTAGTGAAATAAATATTAAGGGTGCGCACCATTAGCTGCTCCATTGACTTACACACTAATTTGGGCTCATGTCAGGGTCTCTGGCGCCTTGCATGAGTTTGCTGTAGGCTCACGGAACCCCTCGTCGGATAGTTAACGAGTTGATCAATTATGGCACTTAAAAATTGCATACCAAGTGTGATTAGATTTTGAGCTAGAGAGCCATACATAGAATCCGCCTATCCACTAATATTATAAAATATGTCAAATTTATGGCCGATCTTCCTCATTTTCACAGAACATGTACTCCCGAGTAATCTACTTCAATATTTGTATACCATCACTGTAGGGAATACGTAGACAAATACCCCAGGCCTCCATGTTTGAGGAGCGCAAGCGCGATCGATCGCCCTCCTAAACGCTCCTGGGAAGCTGTTATTTTTCATGTTTTTACCTTATTTTCTGACAGGAGGGTGTCTATTCGACCTAGTCCTAACATATTTTTACTTTAGAACACTTCCTTCCACATTATTTTATACATTATTCACCAAAAAACGGCGACTATAATATCCAGGACAGCATATGCTCTCCTGAAACTCTCCAGGAGAGCATTGGTATGCTCTCCTGGTATTTTTCATACGTGGAGGCCCGATACCCCCTAAATGCAATTCAAAATGTTTTGAGGGATGACAAATACATCGCCCATGAATCTGACTAATGGTGGTGCGCGACCCTATATTTTAATTTGTATCTTGTTCTAACGTTAGGTCTAAACAGTTAGCACATTATACTTACCTTCCATCCCATTTTATAAAAATAGTATGACCCCATACCACTGAACTAGGTTAGGTAAACTTTTGGCATCAAGGCCCCATGACGTCATCTCTCCATGTCACGTTATCATATATAGTACCTAACGTTACATGCATTGTCGATTGATTTCATTTTCTATACCTGCATTGACATGTACGGTATAATCACGTATGGCGCGCGTCCAAGGGTAGTTTTTAGCAATTTATAACGCAATTGCCACCGCCGTACGTATATCGTGCATTATCTTTTTTCTTGATCAACACCTTCAACGTTGTCTTCAAAACTATCAACCTGCTCATTAATTTACAAACAATGGGTCCAAGAATCACACAAAAACAGGAAAACACATGTAAATACAATGTGAATGGATTTATTTAATTATTTTATTTTATGCATTTCAGACATGCAAGAAGTGCTACGCTATTGACAATTAATACAACCATTATACTAAAATAAAAAAGACTCACAAAATAATCCAAAATAAATTTGCCAAATAATTCCAACTAGGCCTAGGCCTAGCCTAGGTGACCTGCAAAGCAAAGTCAGGAATGATTAGATTATATCATACAATGTATGTAGGGGTGTTGGCGCTAGTATGGTCATGCGACATGGAGAGATGACGTCATGGGGCCTGATGCCAAAAGTTTACTAGATAGCCTTTAGGCAATGGCTAGCGTACAAAAATCACAGAAATTCTCTGATTTTTGTACTTTCCAGATGTTGTGAATATTTCTAGTAATGATTTTAATGTAGGCTTACTCTATTATAGTACCCTCCCTTGTGTAAAAAAAGCTGGTAAAATTTGAAGAAAAACTGTCAAAATCGGCAAAATAAAAAGTTTTGGCGGGCATTTTGTTTTTTAAATCACTGATTACGGGGTCATGGTGTACATCTAAGACAATCGGAATGCAACAGGATTAATTACCTATAATTGGTCCCAATCACAGTCTCTGGGGACACGGAACTAGCTAGGAATGAAATTTTGAGAAGTGTTGCGGCCCGGATATTTATAACTCTTATAAATCATGCTGCGATTTATCACAGATCTGCTCACAGTAATCTATATGATTACCGACCATGGCGAAAGCTGAGTGTCAACCGGTTTGTTGGGCACAATGCACTGTGAAATTGGGCATGTCAGTTCCATTTGTACCAGATGTAGTCACCCTGGTGTGTGTGTGTGTAACACCTAGCCCGTGAACATGATAACTCAATAACCGTCAGTCGGATCAAGTTGATATTTGGTGTAGTGCTGCTCTATTGGTCGGTTAGGAAGCCTATCGTTTTCGGCGATGATCCCATGCATATTAATTATTGGGCTAAAACAATTTTTAGAGGGGAAATTCCCCCATATTTTTTTCGGTGCGGGATTTCCCACTGCAATGAGGGAATCGCGCATTCCCGCGGCCTAATGACACCACTGGAGTCGAGTGAATTGAAATTCTAAGTCAAGTCCAAGTCATTTTAAAGCTTGATAAATCTAGAGCGTTGAGTTCAGTAAAAAATATTGAGATTCAAATCTAGTCGAGGTAGGTTGTATTATCTCTATCTATCTATTTTTTCTGCATTACAGAACATCAGCACACGAGACACAATCCTCTGACCGGTGAATGGGTTCTAGTTTCACCACATCGCATGAAGAGACCCTGGAAGGGGCAGAGTGAGAAGACAGCGGAGGATAATGTCCCCAGACATGACCCTAACAACCCGCTCTGTCCCGGAGCGACCAGAGCCCACGGAGACGTAGGTTGTCAGCAGTTTGTAATATTATGAAATATTATAATAATAAAGTTAATTATTGCGCACCTAGTGCCAACGCTGACTAGGCCTACTACTAATTACAAAGATTCACTGCAATTAGATAATATATTTAAAAGGATAGTCCACCCTCATTTCAAAATAATTTAGAAAATGAAGGAAAATATACCAAATTTGACACTTTTCGTGTTACAATTTCAAGAAGTCACCATTTAAAATAGTTGTTTATGCCTCGTTAATTTGAATTTGAGAACAAGCCTAGAGCTGACGTATTGTACTTAGATTGGAATACTGCCACCAAATACCTAAATTTGAGACTATACCCAAGGAGGGTTGCCCAGGGACGATAGGGATGGATCCCAGGGAGGGAATCCACAGAGGAGCCTAGAGGGGGAGAAAACATTGTGCACAAATGACAAAACTGGGACTTTTGAAAATTTACTAGGACTCTTGCAATGTGTCAGTCTTACCCATTTCACCTTTTTCTGGAACCACCCTATGACTATATTGAGATTCAGCTTCATTGCAGCTCTTGTTATCAATGTATTATGACGGTTGTTCATTGAGGGTGGACTATCCTTTTATGTCAATAGACTTTCCACATCAATGACTGACAATGAATATAATATTCTCAATTCTGTTGTTCTGTTGCAGGTGAATCCTGACTATACCGGCACATTCCAGTTTGAAAATGATTTTCCCGCCCTTCTACCATCGGGCGCACCCACTCCACCCCAGCAGGATCAACATCCTCTCTTACAAGCACGCCCAGCCGTGGGAACATGGTAAATATATTGTAAGATCTGGAGTGTGAATACAGACTGACAGTGATTACAGTATATTTCAGTGGCTCTGACTGCTACATCAAAGGCTTTGGGTGGTTCGTATAACCTCTGCGTTGAAAAGGGTCAGGAAACCTAATTCATGATCAATTAATGGTAAATATATTCTGGAGTTTTAATACATCCGCTTGGCCCAGTGGTAGGGCAACAGGCTCGTGATTGAGAGATCGCAGGTTCAAATCCCAGTGCTGGTGTTTGTTATCTCGGCATGTATCGTTGGGCAGGAGACTTTATCTCGATTGCTGTAGCCACCTTGGTCCACCGAGGGCAATATGAGTTGACGTCAGGAAGGGCTTCCGGTCACAAAGGGCTACACCGCTTTGTAAAAGCCCTTACGTCAGTAAGCCCCGCAAGGGGAGTGACAAGACGTTAAAACAACTTCAATATTATATATTGGGCACTTATCACGAGGGAAACGGTTGGAGCGTACTTTTGTACGTTTTACACGGGACGTGGACCTTCAAGTTTTTATTGCGCACACGAATGGTCAGCGTCCCAATGGAACCTGATAAATATTATGGTTTAGCTGAATTATGTTGAGGGCGTATGCCGTATGTTCAAAGTGACTTTCAATTATCAGTGAGGTGGGTCATTTAACCAGTCATGTTCCCTATCAATTGTTTGTCTTCTATTATTCATATTACTAACATGTTATGCACTTGTCAATTGTAATCCGAGCCCCCCTATACCCGGGCATAGCATGTTATGTATTCAGGTGATGTAATGCAACCAACCACGTTCCCTATTACGGTTTTGTGTTTCTTCTTACCTTCATATTACTGACATGTGACATAGTAGTCCGGTGATGTCATTTAGCCAATCACTTTCCCTATTAACCCTTAAAGATGTAGTCAAATGACAGGATAACTGTTCAAGATAACTGTTCGTAATTCATTAAATGACGGTATTTTATAGCAACGTCAAAACGTCGAAAGTGTTAAACCTCAAAGTAATTCAATGTCCAATAAAACGCATTTTGAATTATTTTAAACAAAGGGCCATATATATCCAAAATTATGTTGTGTTGCGGAACGGAATTTGATAGCTATTTCCATTGCCATGGTGCGTGTGTTCGCTTGATGTATGTTTAAAATGATATTGATGCAAGCTAGTAGGTTACAGGCAACATTCAGACACATTAAAATGCAACATTAATCACAACGTGTTTTCGTGATAACGCATATAAATATTGTGGCGGGATTGAATGGTAAATATCAGGAAAAGTTGGGAATTGGATGTTGGTGTCGTTATTTTCAAAAGTATTAGGATATAAAGTGGCATTTCCATCATGCACAACATTTAGGGTCCTTCCAATTTCCATGTGAAATCACCCAGTGGTCCACAGGTAACCCTCTCATATTACTCTACCAAAATGTTCCTGTATGTAAATAACGAATACCCAGAAAATTTCAGACCAAAAGTCAAAGATGTTTAGAAATTACGGGCCTCCAAATATATGACAAACTGTACATCCGGGTGACTACTGTACGTACAGAACAGTAGCCTAGATGCATAATTTGGAGACCACCCGGGATCTTGATTATGTATACACTTGAGTTTATATACAAATTAAGTAGGTATTAGTCCTGATGTTTAAAAGGTTCTGTATTAGGAAAGCGGAGTCGAGTCTATAGCAATTCCTGAGCTAAATACAAATATTTCAGGAGCGTACTGTGCATGTGTACAGTCATATTTGGCATGTTATAAGTACTAGGCATACATGCAACGTACAGTATGTTGCGCACATATTTTATTGTACGGTAGTGTGTACTCCTTGTTTATAATTGTTTGCTGCTATTTTGAGTCATGGTTGTATTATAGCTCTATCAAAAGATAATAAAATTTACTTCAAAAAGTGTGCCGACCGAATAATAATTTGTTTTCCGACGCTGAAATTCCAAGGAGTTAAAAATTTGTGTAAAGGATAGTAAAAATCTTAATTTTTTGTCCGTTTTCAGGCATATTTTACTATTTTTTCCCATTATGGCCCTAAATCAGATTACATACTAAAATTGTTTGATTTTTCTTCAGATTGGTGTATACCACATTGGAGGCGAATAACCTGTAAAATAAACAATAGGGTATATATATATTTTAGGTCATCATGCACTCCTGTGCATGATTGGGAATTCAAGGGCTAATGTATTGTGTTTCTATACTAAAAATTGTGTTTGATTTTTGTTTACGTTGATACCACATTGAAATAGCATTTGAAATAAATAATAGGGCATGTTTAATGTCAGCATGCACCCAGGGCAGTGCATGACTGGGAATTCAAGGGTTAAGGTTTTGTGTTTCTTCTTGCCTTCATATTAACTGACATGTGACGTAGTCAGGTGATGTCTTTTCACCCCTGGTCCGATGTCACTCTGCCTCTAATGTCTCTGTCTGAAATCAAAGCCGTCATCAAGAAGTGGATGGACATTGTCTCAGAATTGGGGGCCAAGTATGACTGGGTACAGGTGGGTGTTGTATTTATCATTAAGGAGTTCAGAATGTGTACGTGCAAACACCGGTCTGACCGCTAGAGCGTGGGACTCGTGAAGGTCAGGAGTTCAAAGGTGTTGTATTTATCATTCAAGATTTCAGAAGGTGTACACGCAAACACCGGACTGACCAGTTAGCTCAGTTGTTAGAGCGTGGGACTCGTGATTGGAGGGTCAGGAGTTTGAATACCGAGTGATGTTTACTTTTCAGTGGCTCTAACTGCTGGTGTATCAAAGTCTTTGGGTGGCTCATATAACCTCTGCGTTGAAAAGGGTCAGGAAACCTAATCAATAAAAAATCAATGCAAACACACCGTAAATCAATGATTATGCGATAAACTACTGAATCCGTTGAAATCGGGGATGATAAGTACATGTCTCACTGATTAATCCAAAGCGTGAGATTAATATTAATACCGTGCGCAGCCATGGTAGGTGTGAACTAAGTCAATTATTGCACAGACCAGCGTACGTACGTAATATGTGCGTGCAGGTATATTACTGTGTATACTAGGCATGTAGGCAGAATTGTCGGTCTGCTCATCAAATTATTATCGTATTTCTTCCATTTTCTCTTACTTGCTCAGTTGATAGAGAGCGTTGGACTTATGATCGCAAGGTCAGTAGTTTGAATCCGGAGTGATGATGAGTTTACTCCAGTGGCTCTAACTGGTATATCAAGGGCTTTGGGTGGCTCATATAACTGCTGCGTGACAAGGGCCAGTTTCATTCATTCATTGAAGTTCTTCTTGGGTAATCTGAGGTCAAATTTGTATGTCATAGCTCCTGTCATTATACCACTTATACTGTAATTAATGTTTTAGCAACAGGTTTTCGTTTTAAAGTGATAAATGTGCGAGTAATTTCAGAAAATTGTTGCCACGTCGGTTGGATTTACACATAACAGTAAATTGTCTGCTCGAGAGTGGCGGCCCGAGAGTATGTCACAATTCATAGAGGTCAAACAAAGGTCAGCTGTAATGGATGCCCTCTGTGTATGGCGATTAGTGTGAATAGCTGTCTTTGTATAAGTTGTATTACTTGGTCAGATAAGACGAGATTGTTCCAAGTTTAAATGGAATCTGTAAGTTATAACATAATCATTGATTTGCGATGCATTTGTATGTAAACTTACTGAACCCTATAACACTTTGAAATAAAGCTATCCTGTTAATATATAAAACATATAAAAGTCACTTTTCAAGTACAACTAACATCTTGACTATAGTCGATGACTGGTTCAATAGAGTGTTAAACTTGTTGCAGACCTTCATTTATAAGGAGCGCTGGCGTGATCACACTCCATGGCACTTTTGGCACTCCTTAAAAGTATTCAGGAGAGAAACCTAAAAACAAAGTGGTTTATTGTTCTTTTCTGTGGGTAAGACTTGCATTACTATGCTAGTATTGGTATCAAATAGCACTGTGATTAATGGTATATATAATATTAATGGTATATAAGCTGTTACATTTGGACCCATTGTGTTAGAAATATAGACCAGAAAAATGAGTAAAATGTTCAGGAGCTTGATTTACAGCTCTCCTGAGATTATCATACGTGAAGGTCTGCACAAGGTCACAAATTTGAATACGGGTGATAATGACTATATTCCAGTGGCTCAGTCTATTAACTGGTATATAAAAGGCTTTGCGTGGCTCGTAAAATCACAATGTTGAAACATGCCAGGAAACCCAATCAATCAATCAACATGTTTCCAGTAAACTTTGGTCACAGTTTAATTTTAAGGATCAGTTTGTATCATTATACAAATGCTAGTGTGGCAAAATGGTAGAGCATCCGCCTGCATGTCGGGAGACCGAATAGTGAGTCCCGTGTGCGCGTGGGTTCGAGACCACTGGAGGTCAGGTCATACCAAAGACTTTAGAATGGTACATGGTACATTGCAGCGTGGTCAACAATCCAGTTATTCGGGACTATGATAAAATCCGGAGATGGCCATATTGACCCTCTCAATGCCATCGTTGCATATGTATGTGACTTGAAAAAAACTGCCCCAGGATGTAGTAGTACTCACATGTATGCGACGAACGTACACCCTCCTACAGGGTAAGCATTGAAGATAATTTTCATGATCGTCCACAGGGCAACCAGATTGGTAGATTCTGGTTGCCCTGTCGGCATTCCAGTTGCGCAAAAAGTGAGTTTACTACATGAAAGCCTACATAATAATATGGTGGTTATTTACGTATTTGCATCTATTAACAGAGTTCTAGCTATCATCCACCCATTCTCTTGGTCAAATTATTGCACATAATCTCCAGCTTGCTTTACAAATCTGGTGGTCCGCAGGGCAACCACAGACCTTAGTTTTGGAAAATTGTGGATACCCTGCAGAGAATCTGGTCGTCTCGGGTAACCCTTAATTTCTTTCACTGTCCTACTTTGACCAAATTTGTGTGTTCAGTTCACCCAACGTGAGCTTCAAACCGGTTTCAAACGATTTATCATACAATTAGCCTTCGGTTCAAATTGACAGTTTTTAAGGTATTCAACATACAAAATCTGGCAATTCAGTTCACGGAATATACATTCATGATATCACAGTTAGACAATAGAACTAACGGTGCGATGGAGAGGCTCGTAGATAATATTCCATAACTTCAGCATCGTTCACCATATATATATATATATAACTCACTTTGATGTCAGAATAAAGGTAAATGTATCCCAAATAATTATTCCGTGCTACAGAAATTGATCAGAGCATGTTTACTTGTAAGAAATGATAATTGAAGTCATTATCACATAACAGTACAGGGTTTATTTTAACCCGGGGTTCCGGGTCCCGGACGCACAGAAAGCTGGCGGGACCCTTGAAAATAAATCCCAAGGGTCATCTTGACCCTTGGGATTTTTTGTAATTTTTTTTGATTTTTTTTTTTTTTTTGATTTTTTTTTTGGGGGGAGACATGACTGGTGACACTCCTTTACTATAAAAATGTGTGAGCTCATACTAAGCTAGTAGTACCATTCAAT
>JAODAI010061449.1:0-12031 GCA_027575025.1 Scotoplanes globosa | reverse complement strand
TGGCTGTTCTTGTATTACTGCATGATGCTAAATAATAAACTACTAACTTAGGAAGAAATGAGAACCAGTAAAAAATACAGATATTGAAGTGGATTGATTGATTTTAAGAAGAGTTGCCAGAGACAATCTTCATGTAAAGTGGCGGAACATTTGATCATTAATCACGCTACATTCCATGTATATATGAATATAAAACAAATAGTTTGTTAATCCCGGCTAGGCCCTACACACTGGCTAGCCAGAACATGTTCTATTTGACGGAAAATCTGAAAGTGTATTTTAAGGCCCGGTCTATTATTGGTGCACCTTTAGCTTTCAGTTTGAATATAATTAAAAAGATGACTTGTGGTGCATTTTAGCAAAGTGACACCATAAATTGGAAAAAGGTTGACTTTTATTTCTCGCTCTACCTCATGAATCCATCTCAAACGATGATTAATAAGTTTCCTGGCCCTTTTCAACGCAGAGGTTATATAAGCCACCCAAAGCCTTTGATATACCAGTTAGAGCCACTGGACTATACGCATCTCAAACGAGGTATCCCCTACCAACAATATAACATTATTTTCCTCTTATCACACAACATTGAATTTAAAAAAGAGAAAAATATTTTTTTATTGTGATTATTTGACTTTATCAATTCAGTTGTGTTGACACATAGTTTTGGGATGATGGGTAACATATTTATTGATTGCTCAACAACTACTCTGGCTAAGAAATAAAATCATTAAAAATATAAATAAATAATTTACAGCACACAAGTTCAGTTAGAATATAATATGTATATAAATTAGAATACATATAGGATAACACACTGCAGTAGCCCTACTATAATTAATGCATTGATACGGTCCACATTATATTTACCTGAGAACGTTGGAATGAATGAAAGAATGAATGAATGAAAGAATAGTAGCTTTCCTGGCCCTTTTAAAACTTTTCTAGAAAACTGGCAAGTGTAATCTAATTTAGCAACATTTGCAGTTTACACCAAAGTATGTACATTTTACACCTATATTTAACATATTTGCATCCAAATAGAGTTATGTCCAAATATACCAATCCCTTCTCCAACTATCAAATCCTGGTCAATCATTATAATCCCACCTGGCGCAGCAAATATTTAGACATTATAATGTACATCTATTTAGCCAGGAACATAGCAGGGATTGAAATAAAGAAAATCACATGGTTGTCCACAGACAGGGCAACCATTTCAATAAACAACAGTATTTCAATGGACATCTGGGTATCCACAGGGTAACCACCTACACTAATCTTGACAATAACTGGTTGCCCTGCAATATGTCTCGGGTGGTAGACACTCAGACTGGCAACACTCCATAAACATGCAAAAGTACTATAAAACATGAAAGACATGTAATGTAAACCAATGCAGAAATATACATTTTAAATTGCAAATTTTCTTTTCAAATAAATAATTCTGAAAATTTGGTAGTACGATTTTCCATTTTCCAAATTTGGGTAGTACTTCCACAATTCTGGTAGTCTCTGACAACTGGGGACTACCCTTAAAATTACACATTATTTATGCATAAATAGCCAGGCCTGAAAGATGGATTGCGTTATAATAAATATACAAATATGGCAAGCTCTTTCCAATTTTAGTTGTATAAAGTCAGTCAAAAATGTATTTTATAGTTTATTATGTTGATGTTGCCTTCATGGCTGTTCTTGTATTACTGCATGATGCTAAATAATAAACTACTAACTTAGGAAGAAATGAGAACCAGTAAAAAATATTTTAAGAAGAGTTATATTGAAGTGGATTGATTGATTTTAAGAAGAGTTGCCAGAGACAATCTTCAACGTAAAGTGGCGGAACATTTGATCATTAATCATGCTACATTCCATGTATATGAATATAAAACAAATAGTTTGTTAATCCCGGCCAGGCCCTACACACTGGCTAGCCAGAACATGTTCTATTTGACGGAAAATCTGAAAGTGTATTTTAAGGCACGGTCTATTATTGGTGCACCTTTAGCTTTCAGTTTGAATATAATAAAAAAAATGACTTGTGGTGCATTTTGGCAAAGAAAAGGGGATAAATTGACATCATAAATTTGAAAAATTGTTGACTTGTATTTATCTCTCTACCTCATGAATCCATCTCAAACGAGGTCTCCCCTACCAACAATATAACGTAGTTGTTATTTTCCTCTATCACACAACATTGAATTTCTGCATTATATTTTTACTCAACATGGTTTTGATATAGTATAATAATAATATTACCAAACAAAAAAGGAGAAAATTATTTGTTTGTGATTATTTGACTTTATCAATTTGTGTGGACACATAGTTTTGGGATGATGGGTAACATATTTATTGATTGCTCAACAACTACTGGCTAAGAAATAAAATCATTAAAAATATAAATAAATAATTTACAGCACACAAGTTCAGTTGGAATATAATATGTATATAAATTAGAATACATATAGGATAACACACTGCAGTAGCCCTACTATAATGCATTGATACGATCCACATTATATTTACCGGAGAACGTTGGAATGAATGAAAGAATGAATGAATGAATGAAAGAATGAATGAAAGAATGAATGAAAGAATAGTAGCTTTCCTGGCCCTTTTAAAACTTTTCTAGAAAACTGGCAAGTGTAATCTAATTTAGCAACATTTGCAGTTTACACCAAAGTATACATCATTTTACACCTATATTTAACATATTTGCATCCAAATAGAGTTATGTCCAAATATACCAATCCCTTCTCCAAATCTATCAAATCCTGGTCAATCATTATAATCCCACCCGGCGCAGCAACATTATAATGTACATCTATCTAGCCAGGAACATAGCAGGGATTGAAATAAATAAAATTTCATGGTTGTCCATAGGGCAAACGTTTCAATAAACAACATTATTTCAATTGACATCTGGGTATACACAGGGCAACGACCTACACTAATCTTGACAATAACTGGTTGCCCTGCAATATGTCTACTTAGTTGTGCAATGACAAATAGCTAGTGCTTTGCTGCGACAAGACTTTATGTTAGTAGGGATGTGTGGCAAAATGATTAACAGAACAGCAGGGATGTGCAGCTGGCTGCCCGGCACATGTTAAAGGGAGTCTTAAATAATTGTCAACCCACTCCTTTGAAATAGGTAACATAATTGTGAACACCTGCTATAAATTAGCATACAGTATACCCTCGGACCCTCCTATGAAATACATAAATAGCATACCCACTTCTCAGTGATACAGACAAAATGATGTTGATTTTAATAGTTGCATACTATACAAACAAGAAATCACAGAATACTGTAGATACAGTATTGTATTGTGTCCGGCAAGGAAAATGGTGTACAAATAATGAATGGTTTGCTTTCGGGCAATGGAATGGAGCAGAATATTTCAGAGTTGAATGAGGCAATGGTTCCATTGAATGAGGCATAATTTGTTAGAGTATAAACCGTAACCCTTTTATTGGTTCCGGCCGACAAGGAAATAATAGCAACACCAAAGGGTAAAAAAATCACCTCCATGAGTATACGTTGTTTAATACAATGCTGCTTAGTATATGTTGATTTAACAGTTAACAAAAGAGTTATTAAATTTTATTATCAGTTAAAATTACGGAATAAATGGCATGGCGTCGGGCAAGGAAATAACCGAAATTTCATACAATTAAAGCATGGCATATTCACCTCCAATTTTTTAAAGAGTTATTAAATTTTATTATCAGTTAAAATTAAGGAATAAATGACATGGCGTCGGGCAAGGAAACAACAGAAATTTCATACAAAGCATGGCATATTCACCTCCATTTTTTTTTATCTTGCATCCAAAATTTGAAATGAAACCTAACAAATATACATATACAGTATAATCAAAGCTATATACGTCTGATATTTTACTCTACGCAAACCTTGCATTTCAGTATAATTATATGCAATAGCAAAGTTTATCACATTAATACATACTGTGCGAAAATAAAATACCTGGCACAGATTCATGAAGAAACCTTAAAAATTATACAGTATAACAAGAAAAATGCAAAGTGCATGATGATTTCTTGTCTTCAAGTTCATTTTTGGGCTTCGTCTGTACATTGTAAAATAGCCTATTGGTATCTTATGAATGAAGCCCCTTTATTAATTAAAGTTCACAAGTACGGTACATAACCAGCTCCTCAGGCAACTGCCTTAACGCTGGCGTGATCAAGACTAGCTCCTCAGACGAAAAGTCCTAACGCCGTCGACTTGTAATTATTTAGATTTTACAAGCACATGACTGGCTCCTCATACCCTCGTCCTAACGTTGTCATATTATGAAGTAACAGCTCATCAGCCAGTTGCCCTAACGCTGTCGAGGAACTTTATAGAATGGATTAGACATTTCATTTATGAAGATGGATGAAATGCAAAGAGTGGACGCCGCAAATCCTTCAGACGTCCGTACATAGAAAGTAAAGTAACTGGAAATCCCACGTTGAAATCACCCTCTATATGGTAATCAAATTACACTCCAACACATCCTCCAGTGTACCGGAGCGGGGACGGGAGATGGGCAGAGGGGAAGGTAAGTATAATGTTAATATAGATTCAATAACCACTGTATATTCTTAGAATCTATACCACATTATCCTTACCTTCCCTCTTATATGACTAATAGTATACAGATTAGCTCAGAGGCTAATTGTCATTGCAAATATCAAATATTCAAAAATAGACCGGTTGATAAAATTGATGTGCTGAAAGTGTTGCGAGGCCTTTAAGAATAACAAGAACGGTGGGTAATTTAATACAAAGCATGGCATATTACTATTATTCACCTCCATGTTTTTATCTTGCGTCCAAAATTTGAAATGAAACATAAAAAATATACATAATACAGTATAATCAAAGTTATATACCTAAAAATACATATACAGTATATTCAAAGCTATATATGAAAGCTATATATTTTACTATACGCAAACCTTGCATTTCAGTATAATTATATGCAATAGCAAAGTTTATCACATTAATACATACTGTGCAAAAATAAGAAACCTTAAAAAATATATTTTACAGTATAAAAATTGTTATTCCAATTGTATAATTATATGCAATAGCAAAGTTTATCACATTAATACATACTGTGCAAAAATTAGAAACCTTAAAAAATATATTTTACAGTATAAAAATTGTTATTCCAAAAATATATTTTATAGTATAAAAATTGTTATTCCAAATACTAAATATTAAAAAAAAAAAGGGTTGATAAAATTGATGTGCTGAAAGTGTTGCGAGGCCTTTAAGAATAACAAGAAGAGTGGGTGAAGACAAGAATATGAATTAGGGAACCGGACGAGACAGTTTTCAATGACTTGAAGTTTGTTGCGAGGGTCAAGGTTGCGGAGAAGCAGTATTCAAAGAGTGACCGCATAAACTGCTGCAAAATGAGAGTGACCACATAAACTGCTGGAAAATGAGAAGGCATGGATGGTCGGTCTGAGGGTGGGAAATGTGTGTAGATGAAGAATGCTTACAGTAGCATCTGGAATATATGCTTCAATGTGCATGCTAAGAATGGGTAGTCTCTGAATATTCAGTCGGTTTTATAGTATCTTCCCAAACCTGTCTTTCACCTGAACTCATTTCACCCCATACCTTTTTCATGTGAATGTGTTTCTCTTTCATTGTTTTAATGTCATGTGGGATGCTACTGTACCGTGCAGCAAAAAATGCTATATATGGAGATTTGCATTTACTAATATTTGACGGTTTATCTACACTTTTCTTCGGTATCTTGGTTCTTAGTTTTTTCTTGGCCTGTGTTATGGGATGCAAATCGCATGGCCTCTCGAAAGTACTCCGCTGTAAAGAAAGTTTTTTCCCCATAACTTCTGGTAATTTCATAATGTTCTCTACATTCAATACATTATCGTTCATGAGTTTGTAAGAAGGTTCAACACCAGACAACACTGTGTCAATGAAGGTGTAGTCAACAACCGGCCAGACTCGTTTTACTGCCTCGAGAATCGCTTTGGGTGGCTTAGCTAGATTACATTGGGACTGTTTTGCGATAACCATTACCTTAAACGGTATGGTGGCTGGAGGTAGTGAGTTAGCGTCACTGCTAATGATGCGCATTCCACTCGACTTCAAACGCTGGTGGATTTGTTCAATAGTACCAAACTTTTTTGTAGTTGCAGGTACTTGTCCACATAAAAGCACTGCTTTAGGAAATGCTTTAACCTCTATTACATTAGTGGAAAATATTTTTATAGTTTCCTGTATGTTTTGTCGCAATTTTCTGCCTCTCCAAACCTTAGAGATCACAGTAGCAGCACATTCTCTTTTAACCCATTCATGAAATTCCTCTCCAATAGAACTTTTCAATGGATCATTAGAAGTTTTGAAAAGAAGTATGCGTGATCGAACTCTTCGATAATACCAGGCGAGCAAAGAGTGGATTGTTTCAACAGTTTTAGGACCTCCTCCTCTCTGAGTATGTTGATAGTAGTAACATTGATGGCTGTAATGGCTGTGCTCACCACCTTCAGTTGAGAATCTCATTATAGATGGGAGAGGTAGCTGATCTAATAATATCGGACACACATCAATTAGTTTCATCATATATGGAGTTAAATCTGAAGATCCATAGCGAATAATGTACAATTTATGAAATAAATCTAGACTAATGCGTAACGTAGCTCTATCAGATTCTGTCAAGCCCCATTTGTAATTGGTAGTATCCGATTCTTCGTCAGGTAATGGGTCAGAATTACGTAGGAGAAAAATGGATGTATTCAACTGTGACCAAATTTCGGTTTCAAGGGCAAACTCTGACACTTTGGTTGAAGTCCATCCTAGTTCCCTTCTACAATTCTCGTCGATTGGGAATTTTAGCTCAGAACTTGACACACCAGCAATTAATGAGTCATACTTTTTAATGAAAGCATCAGGTTTACGAAGAAGATCGTGAGCGTCCGTCTTGTTCAGAGTAATTGGTTCCTTCAATGAACCGTCGTTATTGATTGCAATACGGTTTGCTTTCTTTAATCCTCTGTTAAAGAGGTTTTGTTTGAAACGCTGAAGTGTCTTGAGCATAACTTCCTTTCCTTTAGCTGGGGGTCGAATTTCTGTTGAAAGCAGTGCAATCGTTTCGATCTTTTTCCTAATCATCTTTTCAACAATTCTGGTGGTGGCATGGTCAATACAAAGGACCACTCTATTCAGAGAAATGGCAGGCAATAATGAGTTTGGTAGAGCTCTATCGAGTGACTTTTCTAGCCCTGAACGAAACCCTGTATGGGAGTGCGTCTGCCCCTTTGTGGATTTATCTCCATACATGTACATATTAAATCCTGCAGTAGACGTTGCTGACAGTTCACCTGGACCACCAACAACTGCATCAAGGAAAGGTGAATCACCAGTTAAAAAAAACAACACTTCTTTCTTTACCTTAGAGTCATTTCCCTTTGATGTACACTGTTGTTCTCTTTCAATGAAATCGTTTAACCAACCTGGTTTCCCTCCATCGCTCCCAATATTCAATTCTAAGTTCCATCGGTGATCATTTCCATAGAAAATGCACAATGGCCACACATGATCTGGACTGTGAAAACCATCTTGAAAGAAGTACTGCTCATTATTTATATTCGAAATTGAAAAAAAGGTACTCATTTTCCCACCAATCTCCCTACCATCACCCCATACACGCCACCATTCAGTTTCTGGTAGATAGTAATACAGGTACCGAAGACAATGAAGTAAACGGGATGGTTGGATTCTCACTCCACATTTTGTATCCCCCATGGCTGGAATAAAAGAAGGTTGAAAGATTGCTTGATACTCTTTGAACAATTTTTTCTTCATTTTCTTTACAGCATATGAGGAAGGAAATTTGTCTGGAAATAACTTTCGCAGGTCTTGCATCAAAGCGTACCCATTGGTGCTATCCACTATATCAATAACCTCTTCAGGGGTCAAACTCTGCTTTCTCATTGATGGGATATCCTTACCCGATTGAGACGTAACCATATTAAGCACATCTTGGAGATCATCAGCAGTCAATGAACCCTGCCATGTACCATTGTCTCCTTTGAATGACCTAGTATGAATTATGCTATATGCAAGAGCCGCTTTGAAAGCTTCTCTCCCACCTTGATGTACATCACGTGCTAAGTTGCATAGAACAAGTCGTTGTTTCTTCAGTCTATTAGCAATAGTCCTGCTGTACCCTGGCCTCTTTACATTTTTGTTTGATGACATAGCCAGATAGTCTGTGCTCCTTGGTGTAGAGTGGATACTGTGATCCTCTTTACGTCTCTTATTTGATACATCCGAGTCACTGGGTGAACCCCGTTTACCTGATTGAAATGGTACGTGATAGTCACCACACTCGTCAGCATTAGTTGTGCCATCATGGACATCAACAAATTTCACATTATTATGAACACTGTCTTCACCACAAGGAGGACCGCTTATTGGTGATGCTTGTTGGTTCTTTGATGGTGTTTTCTGGTTCGTTGGAAATCTTTGTTGCAATAAAGTATATGGCAATCTGTAACGCTGTGTCTGTACCAATCGCTTCTCGTATGCCAAACATGCAGATAGAATAAAGCTTTTACAAGATTCAGTTACTTTCCTTCGACTGCATATAAATACCATCAATGATTGCAAAGACAAACATTTGTTAACATTTACCAAATGCAACTCACCTTTAACAAGGAAATCTCTAACAACACGTAAAACACATTTTGATGGTATTTCACAGATGCTGGATACCAACGATAGTGGAAATAATGTACCAGAACTGGTATGTACTAAGCCTTTCAGCGCATTGTGTAGTCCATTTGCAGATGCTTCTTTATATTCAGGTGACTTGAAGTACTCTTCCAAAACCATTACCAATTCAGCCCAAAATTCATGCCGTGCAATTTGACATTTTTTGTTAACGTGACACAGCACATAACAAAAACCTGCGGCAGATATATGTGACCTCACTCCAGACGTAGAGAACAAGAATTCTTTTGAGTAGTCTTCAAAGATCTTTTTAACAATGTCGTTTAAACGCTGTTTCATAATACGGTGATGAGGGAAGAGCTTAAGCATATTTTGGATTGGTATGTAAGCTCTTTGGTTTTTGTAGCAAAAAGAACTATATACTATTTCCAAAGTGATGTGTTGTTTACCATAGGTTTTCTTACGGTCATTCTTCCCTGCAGAGACATTGTTCGGACTTACATTCTCTTTGTCATCGTTCCTGTACCGGTCGTCTGAGATTCTATCTTCTACATCAGCTTTCTCATCACCAATGTCTGCGGGAAAACTAGTCTCCTTTACGTTGTGGTTTGCAACTCCTTCGTCACGGATATCTGCGGGCAAACCACTAGTCTCCTCTACGTTGTGGTTTGCAACTCTTTCGTCATGGATTTCTGCGGGCAAACCACTAGTCTCATCTACTTTGTGGTTTGCCGGCGCAGCATCTCCCTCGTCACGGATGTCTGCGGGCAAACCACTAGTCTCCTGTGCTTTGTGGTTTGCAGGCGCAGCATTTGATTCCTCACAGATGTCTGTGGGCAAACAAGTAGTCTCATCTACTTTGTGGTTTGCCGGTGCAGCATCTCCGTCACGGATGTCTGCGGGCAAACCAATAGTCTCATCTACTTCGTGGTTTGCATCTCCTTCGTCACGGATGTCTGCGGGCAAACCACTAGTCCCATCTAATTCGTGACTTGCCGGCGCAACATCTCCCTCGCCACAGATGTCTTCAGGCAAACCACTAGTCTCATCTACTTTGTGGTCGGCCAAACCACTAGTCTCATCTACTTTGTGGTTTGCATCTGCTTCGTCACGGATGTCTGTCGGCAAACCACTAGTCTCGCCATTGATGTATGCGCCGGGGGGCACACTACCAGTATGTGCAAGTTGATGTCTACGACGGAACACAAACATGAAGTATCCATCATGCTTGTTTGTAACATACTGGTTAGTGGTGCCACGCAAACTATCAAATTGTTCCTCAATTGGTGTGAATCTATTGAGGCCATCGATCTTACAGAACGATTCCCCAATAGCAACAGCTATACTAAAGTGCTTGGACTTGCCCCTTACTGCTCCACGCAAGTCATAAACACCACCCCCAATTTGAATTTTCGATTTGACTTTCACACCTTCAATCACATTCGGTTCTGGTAAGTTGACAGGTGGTGCTTTCCGTGCCACGCTGGCTTCTTTCTCTGTGGTAAGATCTATAGTCTCTGGGTCACAGGTAACATTTTCCGGTTCAATGGGGACAAACACTGGAATCTCAACAAAGAGGACATTTGGGTGTGATAATGTGACACTATGTGCTTCCACAATGCACATTTCACATGTAGGGCACAATTGGTTTTTGCGGCGAGCTTGATAGCATACATTTTGAATGGCACGCTCTACATCAAATGATGCATCTTCAAGGTCTGTCCGAGACAAAATCATCGGACAAAGGATTTTGTCCGGAACCTGTGCGACACCGCCACAATTTGTACAGGTCCCCTGTGCAGTGATGGACATGGCAAATGCATCTTTCTCAGCTTGAGTTCTACCTATTAGGGTAAAGATGTCCGTTATAGCAGGATTCAAACTTCCTTGTTTTCGAAACGAACGCAACTTACTAGAGAGATAGTCCCACACCGGTTGCCGAATCAATGGGAGAGGTGCATGATCTCTAAGGGAGCATGAAATGGAAATTCTATCAAGAAGTGAGCCATTAGGGAACGTGTACTGTTGTAAAATGTCTTCAAAACAATAATAGGACAGGTCAAGAAAAGAATCTACAGCACACGAGTTATTGAAATTTAGAAAATGTGATAATCCACTGGTAGTACTTGAGGCTGCCATGGTCAACAAAAAAATGCCACTAATCAAGAACATAATGCTAATAGTTTATGGTAATAAATAAATTTAACACAATTTTGATGTGAGTGTATTTGGAAAAAAATAATTTGGACTACAGTAGCTTACAGTAGGCTGTAGCCTTTACAATATTTGTATCCAATGTATTACAGAAAATTTAATATGGTTATGTCGGTTGCTATTAAAATATTTCCTTGCCGGCGTCAGTATTCAATAATTTTGCAAGTATCTAATTAATACCCTTGCCCCAGTTGCCAGTGTCATGTTCTAATCAAAATCTGCATGTGTTGCCAAGTGTGTTGGATAAACACATGCAACTAAACATATAGTATGTATGTGTAAAAATACAAAATGCCTACAATATAAATGACGACATTATGGCAGCCAGCTGCGGTAGAAAATACATGATTTAATTGAGTAAACTACGCAAAACATCGGCTTCAGCGACTTCAAAATGCTGCCGCTCGATTTGTGTGCCAGGTGCCAAAATGTGACCATATTCAACATCACCTTAAAACCTTACACTGTCTCCCGGTTAAATATCGCAATTATTTAAGATCGCAGTCCTAACATTCAAGGTCATCACAGACCAAGCCCCGTCGTATCTAAAAAATATGGTCGTTCGACATACTAACCAATATCAATTACGGTCCAGTAACTCCATTATTTTATAAAGTCCCCAGATCAAATCATAAGACCCTCTCGGCGATCGTGCATACGCCGCCGTGGATTCTCCCACGGTGTGGAAATCACTTCCTGCCAATATATGCGCCAAGTAAATTCACTCTATATTTAAATCCCAGCTTAAAACCAACTACTTTGCTTTAGCGTACTTGTAACCTTTCTTTTGTTTTTCTTAATTATGGTGTGGTAGTTATTCTGGTGTAAAGCGCATACGAATATGTTTATAGAGATATGCGCTATATAAGTATATTAACCTTAACCTTAAGTACAGATCCAAGGATGGAACATCAGCAGTCCTGGAAGCCAGGCACGTATATTTTACAAGGATGGAACAAAATCTGCATGTGTTGCCAAGTGTGTTGGATAAACACATGCAACTAAACATATAGTATATGTATGTGTAAAAATACAAAATGCCTACAATATAAATGACGACATTATGGCAGCCAGCTGCGGTAGAAAATACAT
>JAODAI010061338.1:0-12032 GCA_027575025.1 Scotoplanes globosa | reverse complement strand
CCAAACTGTCCCCATTCCTATCTGGAACAAACCCTGTCAATATGAGAGCCATATCTCGACATATGAAGGAATTATAGCAAATGTTATAGTTTTTGCGGACGTCCAGACGGACAGACAGACGGACGCCAAGGGGTAACATAGAAATGATAATCAAAAATGATAATCAGTAAAAAAAGTGGTTCGGGGACAAATTCCAGCTCATTTGCATAAATTTGCATATTTACCATTTTTGTAACTTTTTCAGAATTTTTCTATTTGTAAACAACAAAAAACGGCAAACTTACTTACAACAAAAATAGTAATAGGAGACCTACGTAACAAAAAGTTGACACCCACACCCTGATGTCCCCCCACGAGGCCCGAACTCCCATCTACGCCATGACCTGGTACTGTTCGCTGCTCTCAATTGTCTCAGATATTTGAGTACTACAGTACTTCCGGGATCTGTTACCCCTTCACCACTGACACCAGGCATATCAACATTGGTACTGGGCCTAGGCCCTACAGTTACTGTGTTAGGCTATAGGGCTAGCCTTCGGCTTCTCAACAATAGTCACCGTTGCTACCCGTAGCGGCAAATCATGCATCCTCGGAATCATATTCCTCTGAATCAGAATAGTTGCTTTCATCATCACCGCCATATGTCAAAGTCATCATCACTGCTATCTAAATATATGCTATCAACGTGTCACCGTGCAATGAAATTTTGCTGTACTATCGCTTCGTCACTTTTGATTTTCTTTAAATGTTTTATCATTACCAAAACGTACATAACTTTCACTTTTTGGAATAAATATGTTGTATGAATATTTAGTTTTGGGTCGCAACTATAAGCACATACTTTACCATTGATTGTTATATTCTCAGCTGACGTAATTCTACAATTTATAATAGAGCTACAGTATTCTGGATTCGTCTGCTCGCAACTGCCGACGTAATTCCGTGATTTATAATATATGCCTACCTATCTTAAATTCGTTTTTCTTGATTCAACATTACATCGAACCACGGACTGAAGATTACTTTCCCAAATTATTGTACACTATATACACACCGCCTGATAAAGTATTGAGCATTAATACTAGCAGAATTGCATACATACTATTATATATTTGGCAATTCATACAGTGCTAGCACTGCATGTACAGTACACACCGCACATACTTTTTTAAAGAGAAATTTTAATCCAATTTGGTTAGGGCCATACATAGCCCTATACTGATATACCCACCAAAATATACATTAAAATTGAGGTCGCAGAAATGAACATTTTATTTTGTTCACTTTCAGGGGGGGTCATGAAAAGCGTGCGTCTTGCTCACTCGTGAAAATGTTGATAATTGTGAACGGCCCCTGAATATAACAGACTATATATTATTAATATCACGTTGCTAGTTGGGATCAATATTAGCATAGTAACATAAGTTTTACCCCCAGAAAAAAAAACCTCCCCACAATTTTTTTAGGGGAGCACTTTTCAGGAGCGCCTTGGAGCACGATCACACCGGTGCTCCTTATAAACGAAGGACTAGTATCTATTTTAGTCTTCTTTCATTCCCTCGATTTGCTCCTTTCTTGTATCATACTCTGTCAAATGGATCCTATTCTCAGTGGTCATGCCCTTCTTTCTCCATACCTTCATTTCCGTTTCCCTTTTACACATTTTTCTTTTCGTTCGCTATCCTTCCTCTCTTTTATGTTAATGGCCCGAACCTTGTCCGTCTCATTCCAGCCGCTACGCTTTGTCCAATCTGTAGAGTGTGCGTCGCCTGCACAGCGGTTTTCAGCCGACTGCGGAAATCATATAATAAAATATGTTATATTTCGGCAAAGGTAATTCCAATATCGTTACCTTTTCTCAGTCGTAGAATACTAGAGTCTGGGTTATTGACCAAGCTTGTTGATTGATTATATTTCACAGCCCTTTTCACCGCAGAGGTTCTATGAGCCATCCAAAGCCTTCAATATACCAGTTAGAGGCACTGGAACATAATCATCATCACTTTATATTCAAACTCCAGACCCTGCGATATCAAGCTTGTGCCCCGATCACAAAGCGACGAGGTAATAGTATGATCGACTCACTATTAATAGAAGTCTCGTATGAGCTGATCCGAGGCCAATAATGTTCAATAATACATACATGTACGCTTGGCAATTAAATAATGCAGTCCCGGCGATACCTGCCAAAACAAATGTCCCGTGCATAATTAGCCCTTGGTCTTACATCACAGTGTTACACAATTTGATTATGTTAGGATGACGTGTAGGATACCTATTCCATCATTCTACATGTGCTGTAGAAACAGACACCATACAATGCACAGTATGCATGCTCCATCACGTCTATATTTGGACTTTAAATTATTGATCGCTTCTGCATCCATACTGTACAAACCTAAAACAGAAACTAAATTACTTTCCTAGTGATTGATAATTAAATATGTAGGCAGTATTATAGTCCCCATTAAAGTGGGTGATGAGCACTAATTAATAATGTAACCATGGTAAATTCCACTTATAAATATTAGTGTACAAAAATAGTTCACTAATTTGTGGAGTTTAACCTTTCTCCTGTAAGCAAGGTATTGCAGTATGGAAATATACAACAATAATTTGACATATAAAGTGCATGGAGATTTCTTATCTTAATTTTGCAGAACTGCCTGGGCAGCAGCGTACAGCATAATGTGTCAGGGAAATAAAAATAAAAATATTTTAGCAAGAAGCCCTCTGTCGATTGGTATTACGTGCTAAATATCAGATCAATCCGGACTTAATATTCTTGAGATATGGTCACATCTTAGTATTTTACAATACACACCCACTACTGTACTTAATATGTATGATAAGGATGTAATACACCATACGCTTCTTCACTTCCTAGTGCATGGTTACATGGTAGCACAAGTAAAATAATAAACCATGAACTCTTCTACTATAGTAGGCCTACACGTCATTGTTTATATTTTAATTAACAATATATAATTAGCTGGCTTCGAATAAAAGAAAGAAACAAAACAACTCATCAGCCACATATAATGATAATATGATCATTAATATTTTAATTACCAATTTACAATCAGCCATCTTTGAACAAAAGCAGCTGTGGTAGTGTGATTTGACAACGTGATAAACAATTAATCAAGCTCTCCGAATGGCCTAAAATTAGGGAAGCGTCAGGTTTAACATGCAGTATAATTAGGCCTACTAAACTAACGGTAAACCCACTGAACTTTATTATTCAATAGGCTACTGAATTATTAATAGAATTGAAGAGGCCATTAAAAGTGGTTAAATATTAGTTTCTGTATTTGCTATCTGTTACTTTTTAACTAGACACCCAATACTGACAGTTGATATATAATATATCAGCATCGAGAACAGACATTATAATTATCATCCATATACCTTGCATACAAAGAGCAATCCACGATGAGCACTACTTGGTTCGGAAGCAGAAAAATTGATGTGAGTCTCAATAATTTTCAGTCATTAATACACTTTTGTAATATCTAGCAAACGTTTTCATCATTTAAAAATCACTAATTAATCAATCATTTTTTTCTTTATAATATGATTCTTTGATATAATGCCAACGCTGTGATTGAGTCCCTAAAATCAAGTCTCGAGTTGAGTCATTCAAAGTTCTGAGTAGAGTCAGAGTCATTTGGCATTAATTAATCAAAAGACTAAAGTGGAGTCATTTGAAATTCTGACTCGAGTCAAGTCAGATTCATTTGGCTTTATTGAATCAAAAGATTCAATTCGAGTCAAAACAGATTGGGAGTCCCAAAACATGTGACTTAATTGAGTCGAGTCAATAACTCTAGGTGCAACAAAAGCTAGTATAATCGATGGAAACGAGGACACACAACAGGGTCGCAGTAAGCTCTTTGCATTTTTGTATTGAAAACACATTTTAACTAGATAATAACAAGTTGAGTCTTTGGAATTGACTCAAATCGAGTCACTTGAAATTCTGACTCAAGTCGAGTCCGAGTCGTTTGATTAAATAAAGCACTAGAATCGAGTCATTGATTCGAGTCAATTGACTTCACTAATCCAAGAGACTCGAGTCAAGTAAAAAAGATTGGGACTCAAGTCGAGTCAGAGTCAATACAAGTTATGATTCAAGTCGATTCACCAACATATGTGACTCGAGTCATTGACTCATTGTAACGCTGGCTAGTCCTGTAGTATACTTGTGTAACACCAGTTACAAAATACATGCACTGCAAAACATACGTATGGAATCTACCGACTGTATACTTTTTCTTTCTGCCAACTGGAAATATAGGTCTATTCACCAAGCTTACGTACAACTATTTGTTGATGTACTAAAGTCAACCTACTATACACAACATAAATCTGTAACTCTCAAACGTAACTAGGCGAACCTCACCACTAGCAATAGTAATTTTTCTAGTTAAAGTTTGTTGATTTAACAACCAGAAGAGAAAGAGTATCTCAAAACAGGCCAGAGCCAACAAACAATTGGTAATAGATAATTAATTATACGTGAATAAATTCATAAGGCAAGAATTGTGAACTTTGTCATAATTTGAAAGCAGCTTTGGTCCCAAGCTATAGCTCCAATTCAATGGTTGTTGTTCTACACTTCTACTACAACATGTCTTTCAGGTATTTAACAATAATTTACACCACATCATTAAGTTGCCCCAAAATAGGGCCATACAGCTGTAGTGTTCAAGTATTTGTAATCAATCACTCCTATTGCATTGAGAAGCAGCATAAACGTCTTCTCGTAATGTTTCAGATATGTTTTAAATACAATTTACACAAAGGGGGGAATCGCAAACTGTACTGGTAGCAGGCTGATCGTTGGTTCAATAGGACAAAGGAGTCACTTTTAAATATGACGGAAGCGATCTACGTGAAAATGTTCAGCACATAACTACCACACATAAGCATATGCACATCACATATGGTTTGTAAACAGTGCCATTATACAGAGAATGTTAACCAAGAGAATGTTAACCAAGGCGCAAAATTGAAGCCGCACGTGCAGAATGTGCGAATCGTGCAGCAGATTGTGTGATATTGTACATTAATTGCGTTCACAAACTACTTTACCATGATTGTATTAACGCACCTCAGTCCTCTTGTATACATGTAGCAAATTATACAGTAATATAGTAATATGATACTGACTATGACGTTGTGCGTGCATCGCGCCATCAGACACATTACAAGTGTATGCAATTTTAGATGTGATATTTATATCACTGTCAATGACGTACTCACGTAGACAGGTGTGCTTGTACGCCTGTCTGAGAGTTAGATGCGCATTCCCACTATTGAATTAGCACAAACGCAAGCGACACAACACATTGGTATGATGGTATGATGTGTCTAGTGCTTAAAGAACACGCTTGTTAGACTTTAGAGGGTAAAAATGGACTTGGAGGGTAAAAAGTTGGCTTCATTTTGTTAATGAGTACGGTCTATGTCTATAGGGTGGTTAGCATTCTGTGTTTTCTAAGTGCCATTACCAGAAATATTGGACCAACCTAAATTGGGTGCTAGAGTCTATTGTACAGTAATTGGTTGATTGACCTATGCATATCTTCGTTACTTTAGGCAGCCTACTGAAAATGGCATAATTAATGCCAAATTTCACTTTCTTGTGCTAATTTGAGGATATACCGGCGCTGATAAAGTATACATATCCCCTTTATATCACAAAACTATATCCAGAAATGAATGTCTCCAGGTATAATCAAATCTTGATAATAGTATTTACATTCAGAAGAAATTGATTGTTAATTTGATCAACATTCTGTACACAGTATACACACATGCTGGTGAGATAGAAAGAGGTGGATTACAATTGACAGACACATAAATTCAAATGCCAAATGCCAGGGCTATAGAAACATACCTTGGATTAAATTCCCTGTGTCTAGATGGATGGCCTTTAGTTAGTATTCACTCTTCGGGATAATCAACGGCATGGCAAATGCTAGTATGGGAAAAATCATAACTATTAATGATATGTAAATAACTTTGCATTATATTTTTGACATATTGTAATTTGAAATCTTGTTTCGATAGATGCATGAATACAGAGTACATTTACAAACTTCCTATAACAAATATATTCCTAATTAGCCTACCAAAAAGTAGGTCTACTGTGTTATTAACGTCACTACTGATACCTGGCGTGATTTACACATTATAGGCATATACATCAAATGAATGCTAATTGCATATCTGAATGCAATATTTTTAGCTTGAAATTATTATTTTTACACACTTTACATCTAGACACTTCTTACGAAAGCTTGTAAGTAGTACTTCAGCAAATGGGCAGGGCTTGAAATAAGAATGGAAAAGGACAAGGCCAAAATGGTCATATTAGCAGGGCAGACGGTTTTCAACACGATGGGGGCACTTCATAGTACAGAAAGTCGATGGAAGATTTGGCCTTTGGTGTATAATTATTTTGAAGGGCATCAAGGCCAAAGTGAAGGCCATCAAGGCCATGGCCTCCGGTTCCTCCGGTTATTTCGAGCCCTGAATGGGTACATACAGAGTGTAGTTCAGACTTTTGACGTACAAACATTAGTATAGACCCTTCGTAAATACGGACACAGGACAATAAAAAAGTGCAAAAATTTAACTTTTAAAAAGTTCACACTGGAGGCTAGCATCAATACCATTAATATAAAACAATGCAATATGCAATATGTATATAGTCCGGGGCCACTGGGTCGTTGCCCACTTCTCAATAACTTTATATGCTGAACATTACACTAGAATGAGCAATTTTGCGGCAGTATTGTCGCTACAGGAATTGAAATGAGGGGTATCCCCCTTTTCAAAATTAGGGGTGGGTGGGTAAATCAGAGTGTTGGTAAATCAGGGGGGAAGGGTAACGGGGTAAATCAGGGGGTTTTCGTAAAAATGGGATTTTCGAGGAATATAGCTAATTTACTACTTAAAAGGGTTTTATTGTATAAAACACATACGATGATGTGAAACACTATGCAACATTATTTGTATTGGTATATGACGTCAAAAATTGAAAATAAAAACAAAATATCTAAAAAATTTAGAGGGGGAAATTCCCCTAATTTTATTTCTATGCGGGTTTCCCCTTGCAATGCGGGAATCGCGCATTCACACACCCTAATGACAACACTGGATGACGCACCACGGTATAAAAAGAAAGAGGATCGAGACCCGTATTCGGTTTATTTTGATACTAAATTCAAGAAAATATTTCCTTTAATACTGATTTTTTTTTAGTTTGTCATATATTTTAATTGAACAAGTGATCTATTTTGGAGGAAACCTCTCCTACACATTGCATCTCAAACTAAAGAATGCCGACACACTTGTACTGTAACATCAGCCCTAATGTGATGCATTTCATTTATCTGACCCAACATATCGAAATGAGTCTTTAAGTCAATTGTTGATAATATTGAGATAATGGCATCATGCACTGTCAAAATAATTATTTTAAAGCTAAATTCCAATGATGTAGACCTGTTGTACAACATAGAGATATTTTACATTACATAAAATATAAAATGACTACAATTTTCACTTCTGTGAAGGCATAGCCTAAATTACTGAGAATTACTCCACAGTGACTGTATTTACTAAGTTCAACTTTCAGAATTCTTAGGTTTCTTGGTCCTTTTCAACACCGGGGTTTAGATGAGCCACCCAACGCCTTTGATAGACCACTTAGAGCCAGTGGGAAACATATACAAATTAAACAAAATCAAGTGTTATTTTCAAACAGTAGTCATATTACACTTCCACAATGAAGAGTTAGTAGTTAACATCCTTTGTTTAACACACAGGTTTAAACATTTGTGTAAAATACATAAATATATGTACTACACCACACTGAGAATCATAGGGAATCCTTTATTTATTTCAATATTGGTAATTGATATTAATTGTACACGTTGTGATGAATGATTTTGTATTAATTTAAACATAAAATCTAATGTTTTCACATATTTTTCAGCATTCCCCTCTAAGTGTCTAAATATGACAATTTCACCACGGTGACTTGCGGCTCATTCCATACATAATTATATATTTTTTAAATAATTAATTCTTCTTGCAAAGCAAACTTTAAAATACTATATAATTCAGTGTAATAAAAGAACAAAATTTATTAATTATACAACCCGGTACATAATCCTGCTTATACACGCGCTCACTGTAGGCATACGTGTACATTATAATAGCCCCCAGGTAGAATAATTTAGAAGATGAAGAATTTACAATAAACTGCTGTTTCTATCTTCCTATCTCCAGATCACAAAACATATTACAGACTGTAGTGCTATGTGTTCCCCGGAGGGGAGGTTGCATGTATCACTTGTACATCTGTATGATTAACTGTATAAAACTTTAATCAAATAGAGTACACTTCCTCCAGGGTATATTAACGTACAGACCTTTCATATGGAGAGTAGCTGATGCTATATTATTAAATTGTAGGCAATTGTGTAAATTAACTTTCAGTATTGGTTCATAGAATTATTACTGTTTTTATACGACAATTGATGCCACTGATATTAATGTGATCCTTTCTTCCACTGAATTAGTGTCTAACAACAACGATAATAAATTGCACAAGAATAATTCCATGAGTACCAAACCAGACAAATTGTGCCAAACCCACGCACTCTCGAAAGGTTTCCCCACTACAGTAAGTACTGCATAGCAGCTGCAGCACTTTATTACTACATCTTCCTCATCTCCATCTTAATGGAGAAACCGATTACATCTCGATGAATGTATATATAAACGGAACAAGCTCCTATACAAATAAACCAAACAAACTCTATTGGACATTTATTAATCCAAATTTGATCTGACATCCCATTTCAAAATAGTTGGTGTAATTTACTTCCACTATATATATCATCTGTATAAATAATAGCCCTGCTGGAATTCTTGGCAAGCTCAAAGACTCGCCCTATAACCAGCATCAATACAACAGACGTCATTTTTCAATTAAGGCTAGGCACCGTTCGCGTCGGTTGACGGGGCAAACAAAATCCTGTCGTATTTCGGTGCTGCGGAACTCACTCAATCCCGCCTCCCAATACAGATCTGACGGCAGATCTACATTCCACAAGCGATATAATCACAAGGTCGCCATAGCGCCAGGGATTGAAGATTTTAATCGTAACGCAAATAGGTAAAACAGACTGCTTGGAACTCGAGTCACTCGACTGCCTCTGCTAGCCTGTCCAATTAAAACTTTGCTTGAGCTGTAATAGCTGGTCTAGCTAGCTAGTAGCTGCTGCGTGCCTTTGGGGTGCAACGATTAGATTATTTGAGTTGCCTTGGAGCTAAGCCGACCAGCTAATCTGTTACATAGGGAAGGTTCGGCTGTACGTGATAGGTCGCTTAATACCGGAAAGAAGTAACAAAGGATTATAAAGTACATCGTCATCTAACGACTACAGTACAATATTACAAAAATCAATTTATTTAATGGCCATGGAATAAATGTAGACAACATCGCTCAATCGGAATACTACTGGAATATTACGGTGTCCTCAAGTGTATAAAAGTGTGGTTACTTTTGTGGTCGGTGTCACTATAAGATTGGTGTATATATACGGACACTATTATCCTGCATTAATTTCATCGACTCTGGGATTATTACGGACAAAGATGAATTGTTTTATCTCGCAGGAAGACGTGAGTACACTGAACAACCCTCATCGACAAATCTTGAGATGTTGTAATAAGAAGTTGTATTGTATATAACTTTGTGTTGTACTATAATTAGTGTTTTATCATCAAAGTTGAAACTTTGTCTTTATGCATAACATTTTGTAGCTAATACAGTACTTGTAATTATACAAAGAAGCGCAAGCGCTATCACGCTCCTTAAACGCTAAATGGCGCTCGTAAAAAATGAGTTTTTATGCTTTGCAATATTTTCAGACAGGAGGGTGACTACTCGACCAAGTCCTAACCTGTTTTTATTTTAGAACACTTCCTTTCACATTATTATGTACATTATTAAACGACTGAACGGCAACTATAATATCCAGAAGAGCTATTACTCTCCTGAAACTCTTCACTGGTATATGCTCTCCTGGCCTTTTTCATACGTGGAGGAGGCCTGTAGCTAGTATACAACTATAAGTTCTGATATGTTTGCTTTGTTGATTGCATAAAACTAATTGCCATAACGTTAGAATAAATCAAAACAAAAGTATATTGTGGCACAATATTCTGGTGAAAATTTGTATATGTACGTGTGCTGGTGTTTATACGACAGGCAGGGTTTCTGGCATGATCGCATTTAGGAAGGATGACACCCTCCCCTCCCCCCAAAAATGTTTTCCTTCAATTTTCCAAACATTTGTCAGATTTTTTCCCCGTTTTTATGTTTATTTTTCACTGGGTTTTGAGTTCTGACCTAGCTGTTATGACAAAATGAGTTGGAAATAGAGCTATTGGGTTTACAGGTGAACATTTGTATGTGTACAGGCGTTTACCCGCCCGGCAGGATTTCCGCCAGGATAGCAATTAGAAAGAAAGAAAGAATAGGTTTCCTGGCCCTTGTCAACGCAGTGGTTATACGAGCCACCCAAAGCCTTTGATATACCAGTTAGAGCCACTGGAATATAATCAGCAATTAGGGGGATAACCCCCTACCCCCCCCAAAAAAAATGTTATTTTTCACATATTTTCCCCATTTTATTTTCCACTGATAAAAAGGGTTCCGAGTTCTGACCGAAGTCGGAAATGCGTGAGGACGTCTACACGCACGGCAGGGTTTCTGCCAAGATCACAATTAGGGGGAATAACATCCTACATTGTTGTTGTTCTTACCCAGTCTGACCTTGTGACCTATGACGTTTTCGTGCCCCATTCGGTAACTATGAAATAGCTAATTGTGTGTGGTAGTTGCACTTCAAATAATCTCTCTAATATTTTTCATGGTCACTTTGGCCTCGTTGTGTCAGAGCAGATCAAATTTAAGAGTTATTCCAATTTATGTCAGAATTGTAACCCTGTACTGTAGGCTAGTACTATACGTCAATCAATGTACAACAATGAATTAAGTTTAACTGTATAATAATTACAAACGCATCATGCAGCGCCACCAGTGCAGTTATTCGGTGGACCTTTCTTGTGTTATATTGGATATGACAAATTTAAATGCGTTCCAACAACTCTAATAAAGTCTGCCTACTGTTACTACATTAATAGTTGGCTTATAAGTAAATGCCAACTATACCAACCCAGTAGGTACTTTAGCAAGCTTGTGAAGCCAATTTAACACCCATTATTATAGGCTATACTAATAGGCCATAGGGTGCATTTAAAGGTGAGCTTTAAATTATAGACCTCCATGAATTAACGGCCCACTGGAACAATATACTATACCTGAACTACTGCAGATATTAAAGTGTAAGCAGGAAACAGTGATTAATTAATTTAATATTGCACGTAGCTGCTCCTTGGTGTAGGCAGGGAGTGTATACACACCAGGGAACTGCTATTTGCTATAGGTGGAGGATTAAAGCAGTAGCAAATCACTGATGAAAGTGCCACAAAGATTTATTAAATTACTAATCATAGATACTAGAAATCATACACATTGGTAACTCGGTACAGTTCTGAATAGTTTAATCCAAAGGAATTACAAAAAAAAATAAGGTGAATTGTACAGTAGACCCAAAGCAATTAAAATGTCAAACATACATTAAATTCTTCTGATATACATACAGTACCTGTAGTTTAAAGGTGTATGTATCTGGCATCTTTAATTTTGAAAAACAAATTGTCTAACATAAATCTTCTGTATCACATGTAAAACTGTAACATTTCTTTATTTTTTCAATTTAACTGTATAAATAACTACCGCGCTGACACAATATTGATTTATACCGAATTCATAGAGCGTAGCACTTTTATTTACAGGTTGTTGTTGTTGGTTGTGTTTAACGGCTCATTTCTAACCTTCCGGTTTAATAGCGCCATCCTCAGAATTTTTTCCTAGTCGA
>JAODAI010061116.1:0-12034 GCA_027575025.1 Scotoplanes globosa | reverse complement strand
GTTGCCTTCTCGCTTGATGTTCAGCGTATGGGATTGGAGCATGGTCAAAAATCCAGTGATCCTCGACTAGGAAAAAAAAACGAGGATGGCGCTATTAAACTGGAAGGTTAGAAATGAGCCGTTAAACAGAACCAACCAACAATAGTCTGACCGTATTTTCGTAAAGAGTAGGTTGTTAACCCGGTTGGTTATTCCTTTTTTGTGTTTATTTCGTCAACTTTTTACGTCTAAATTATTGATAATTAACGGAAGGCACTGATATAGCCTAGTTCCTGATGTGCCCTTAAGAATTTATTCAAAAGTACGTGTATTTAGAAACAAATGTAAGTTCTGGTTAGATACCAGTGACGAATTTAACATTCCGATGAATTTAACATTCCGATGAATTTAACATTCCGAGGCCTCAGCGGCTACTTTAATATTGTGACGGACGTACACTTCAAAATAGCATTCCACGATGTACGTTCATCACAAAAATGGACGTCTGTCACAGCGTCCATTTTTGCAATATCATAAGGAAATAATAATCTCTGTCAACTTTTCTGTTATCGATAATATAAGAGTCTTCTTCTTGAATTGCATGCTGGTTCTTTATTTTATTCCACTCCAAATTCACAAAAGTAACACGAACATAGAGTTTTTCCATATGTTTGTGATTTATAAGTTGGGATAAGTACTTACATTCACCTAATAGAACAAGGTAGATGCTCCACACAAATAAATATATGTTCCACAAATACTGAGTTATGTACATTCGAATTTACGGAACTATATTTCATTTTCTTTTAATGATTATATTTAACGGTTCATTTTTAACACTTCGGTTGCCGGATAATTTTAGCTCCATCACGTACGCTAAAAACCAAGACACTTACCAACATGTTCCCTCCAACGTAGCCTGTATCTCCGGGGGTGTTTTGAGTGTGTGTGAGAGGTAGTACCTTTCTGTAACAGTTAATTATACAGCAGTTAACCGCATATGTATCGGGATGGACTGGTAGCTGGTCCTCCACAATCACTCAACTCTTACCAGTGGCTCCCAGTAGCTGTCTTTATGACAGCAGCCACACCCCGTTAACTATGTTTGTTCATAGGCTAAACCTGGTGAATGGCGTCAATCGGATGAGCATGTACAAAATTGCAGTCCAGGGGCTCAATATATTCTGTGTCGTGTAAGTCCATCGGATGAGGACGTAAAATGGTGGTCCCGGGGCAGGATCTGGATGTATCCTGCCTTGTAAGTCTGGTTATCTTAGCGCAAAGAGTAGGGAGTTATACCTGGTGGTCATTCCTTTTTTATGTTTGTCTCGTTTGTATCGTATATCTGTTTCGTTTAAATTTCCTGAATGAGATATGAATATTAAACCTATCTGGCTCTTTTATCTCTCATTTTTTAAAGTAAATATAAATGAATTATTAACTATTTGAAAACTCATTTTGGACATTAGTTTCATACACATTCTTCATATTTCAGAAAACTGATTGTGACCTCAATCTGTTATCACCGGAAGCCTTGTATCGTAATGAATATACCACGGAGAGTGATATCTGGTCTCTGGCTGTATTAATGTGGATGGTATTCTTACATGGTATGTATATGTCATTATATAGTGGTATTATTTTATTATATGTATCGGATATTGATGTGGATGATATTCCAACCTAGTATGTATCTCACATTAATGCGGATATTATTATGCGGCTGACATTAATGTGGATGACATTATTATATGATATATATCTGGCATTACTGTAGATGGTAAGCCTATTATTATATGGTGTGTATCTGACATTAATGTGGATAATATTCTTTTAATTTTGGTTACTATTATAATAATAATATAAACTCTAATATAGCCGGTTCCCAAATTATTACCCTGCAAACCTACATTCTTGATTATCTACGTGTAACTAAATTTTATGATGATATTTGAAGTTTTATACTATTTTAATTGCTGTATGATATTTTAATTAATTCGTTTGTATCATATGATTCGCATTATATAACCTCTCCGTTGATTTGCCGTTAAATTTTATATATCTATATATTTATCTACACATTAAATGCGCACTTTTCCGTCACAATAGCGTCACAAAAACGTTCTCCCTGGTGGGTGCATCCCATAGGAGCTGTCACATAACAGCGCATCGTAATAAATACACACCACCTCGCAAGTATCCATTTATTTATACTCCCGGGTAAAGTGAAGCAATCAAGATAGAGTACCTTACCCAAGGACACACCATAACCACCAACAACGCTGGAATTCGAAACCGTGATCATCAGTTTGCTCGTTGAGAATTGAGACGACCGGATTTCGTTCATTTTGTTCTGCCTGGCATCAATGTCACCAGTGTGGACGAAGACATGTGATGGCTCGTGTCTCGGTTTGTTGCTTCTAATTATGGGTCCAATATGTGAAGTGCTACATCCGGGAAAAGTAGCACTCGTTACCGTGATGTTGTCATGACTTTTCAGCATCCAGGCAGCGTTACGCCCATTATGTATTTCGTTATTTTTAACGATTTCTGGTATTTTCTATGTAATCTACTGTTGTATCCGACAAGTTCACACTTACACAATTGAATATGTTTTCACATTCTTCCGGTGTACAAACTTATGCAATAATTTCACATTTTTAAAAGATACGATTTTAAAATTTATGTAATGTCCGATTCAGAAGAGAATGTTGTCAGAATCTCCGGAAAGATAGGAAAGAAAAATGTCATAAGAAAGAAAAAATGTTCGTTTCACGAGTAAAGTTAGGGTTAAATGGTGAAAGAAAAAATAATCTTTCGTTGTACCTCTGTACATTTGAAGTCGACAACCCATGGAGCCACGGAGGTTGTATTTGAACTAACTGTATATCAATCGGGATAGGATTTGTTTTACACATAACAGGAAAATATATTTTGATATATAAGTGCCGTATGTCATCATTCATATTTTGTTATTTCTTTGTAGTGAATTATACATTTGTTTACATATAAGTACTTCATTTTGTAATTGTATCATCGCCCATGAAGGTCCTGGTATATATTGTAGCTGACTGACCATTTGAGCTCGTTGTGACTCCCCAACGTGTTGACATGGCAACTGTTATTAACTTAATACCAGGCTTGTGATTTACCATATGGTAGCGAAACAACATATTTCTGGCAATTCCACTTTCAGGTAGGGTTCAAAACCTTTCTGACACCAACATAGCCTCGGTGCTGATGTGCCGTTGAGAAAACATATATCTCTCTCTCAAACCGTGGGTGCGTGCATGTGTACGAAAAAATATTTCGCGAACTCCTAATCCACCGAACACATTTTTAATCCGGCATGGATATGAACCATCTGATGAATGGGCAATGAACAAATGTCAAATTTAGTGGAAATACTCGGTTTGAGCTGTATGGTACACTTAACTCTACAATACACTGCCCCCAATTTTTACCATTTTAGCAATTTATCTTTCCACACCCAAAATGATTTACATTTGGGGAATTTGTTTTAATAAAAATCATATTTTGCTGACATTTAAGCGAAATCTATGTACTTTCTTGGTACTCAAATGTCATATTTTCTAGTCTCACTCTCAATTTTGTTTTTTAAAAACATTGATAATTAACCCTCATAATCATACCTAGTTGCTGATGTGTCGTTAATATAGTACATATCTCACTGTTGTGTCACTTGGGCACGGCTACATTCGGGTAACCTGGATTTCATTTCCATCAAATTTAATAATAATGCATCATTTCTTACAGGTGATATACTGTTTGATGGAGACCATGTTGATGATGTAATACTACTAATGTATTATTTCTTACAGGTGATATACCGTTTGATGGCAACCATGTTGATGGTGGAGAGAATCAACGTGAGATCACACAACAGGAGAGACCGGATATTATGCCTGAATCTGTGTACGGTTTGTTAAAAAAATATAGTACCCATTGCAACAATACGCTAAGTAACTTTTTTTTGGGGGTGGGGGTTACCTTTTTATTCGCTATTGTAGTGTGGTTCGAATGCAGAATGATAGTGCTTACATTTCAGCGGCACAAACTGTAGCAACTAACAGTGAAACACATCCTATTCAACGGTGTCATATATCTAAAAATACGGAACCGTTATTACAAAATTGCTACATTTGCCAGCATCTTTTGGGATATGACGACTGACAAAATCCTAACAACTATTATGATAACATATAATTCTAACACCCATACTACATCGATGGGAAATATAAATAATTGAACTCATTACCTTTCTGGTACTAACATAGCCTCGCTGCTGATGTGCCGTTAAGAAAACATATATCTCTCTCAAACCTGTACCCATACCACATGCTTTAGGTGGATCTGATAGGGCTGGGAAATGTATATATTCATTCTGAAAATGCACACTCCTTCTTGCGTGAGTGGGAAGATGACATTATATGCCTCATAAATGACATCTTACCCTGTGTTTAAATCAATTGCATTTTATACTTCGGGTAATGTTTCCACTGTTTGTGACAGCTTGGCATAGAAAATAATAATTTGCAATACATTGTCACTAAATTTAACACACGAATTCCGTCCCTCCCGCTTCCTTCTTGTAAAATTCACAAATAAACCCCTGTGCTTCGCGTCAACGAATGTGTGTTGATATGGCAACCCGTTGACGTTTGTATTTATTTGAATTTTGATCATGCTCTGTGTTAGTCTCTGTATTTAATCAATTACTACATTATTCTGACTTCACTATTGGGCCATATACAAAAATGTCCCACCCCACCAATAATTAAAACAATATCAGAGCAATACATTTCACCTATCGTTATAATGGTAGTGTCGGTGACTATATTTACTGAACGGACATTTTTCCGTCCCGCAACATTGTGTCATTAATTATTTTACCAAGTAATGGAACCATAGCGAAATATTTCCATGGTGGAAATAACACTATATATCATAATACTTTTGAAAATAACGACTGCACACCAACATCCATTTATCAACTGATATATTCCATCCCGCCACAACATTTATATGCATTACCACGGAAATACGTTGTGACTACTGTTGTAATACTTGCTTAGATTAATATCATTAAACATCTATCAAATGAATATAAAATTCGGTCCCGCCGGATTTTTGGTAATTCTGGATATGGTTATATTATTATAACTTTCGTTCCTCGGGCTTGGTATAACTAGAATATCAACATTGATGCACACGGGTCTTGTTTTACTATACATTAATGTATTGAACGGCGTGTTACTGACACTTGTCCAGTGATAAACAATTATGTGTTTGTGTTATATCAGTATAATGACGTTACCATGTGTATTGATTTATTACAGATATGACTGTGTGGTTAGCATGTGGGCTGAAACTCCTTCTGATAGACCGACAATAATGAAAGTGAGGGCAGTGTTAGAATCCATCTTGGAAGATGTGATACATGTAAGTCAAAGTGATAACTACAAGAAATAATGTTAAAGTTAATTGTATTAGAACAGCGATATTTGGTAGGGATGTTTTGATAGGTTTTACATCAAATTAAAGACACATTGGTTAACCTACATAGTAATATTGATCAATATGACATACCTGTTCAATCTCTTCATCTGATTCATCACTTATCGCAGTCCTTGAAAAAATCACAGGAGCAACAAGTTAAAATATAGTAAGACATATTATAACAAGACATACAAAATGCATAGTGGCTTAATCTTTCTGCCACAAGTACAAGACAAACATGCAGATTGATTGAGTATCAAGTAGTTCACTTTTAACTATTGGTAGGGTCAATTCCGGCATGACAGACTGGATACATGTTCACTACTTTTTATTTTCAAAGGCCTGTCAAAAACCAATCAATGAGGTGCAACTTCCTAATTTATGTATAATAACGTTAATAGAAACACTCTATATTTAACACTAAAACACAATTTATCAAATTACATTACTATGTGGAGAAATGCTGCCAAGGGAAAGTCTGTGAGGAATGACACTCGCTTTTCTATCTATTACTCCTTTAAAAAAATATGTTTTGTTTATTTAGGTTTATTAAATATTATACAAATAATCATTACATATAACATTTGATACAAATATTTTAACATATGGCACAGGTGGTCATTAATGACGGGACAGACGGGACAGTATCACATGATGGGATAATACCGTACACACACTGGTTCGAGGTCAACGTTTGGTAGTAAAAACGATCAGATGCTATTATCCGCCTCAATTGACAGTAGCAGTGCAATGATAATTGTATCATGGTATACTGTATTTGGACAGGATTGGAGTAAAAAATTGTATTAATTTCCCTTATTATTTATTTTCATTTTAGTCCGTCTAACTGAATTCCGGGATAATAATAATCAAAGTAACGATACAAACATAACTTTTCCTAATAATAACGTTAATGACTTATTTAGAAACTGTTGGAAACCCTCTATTGTTATCGCGAATCCTAATGTGGCTTATGATCATCTAATTGATGTTGTGTCAACACTTTATGACAATAGTTGTACATTCAAAAGACATACAAATCTTTAAAAATCCGCTTGGATCATCAATGACGTTTTAACACATATTGGTATAAAAAATATATTATATAGAATTTATCTAAAAAATATGGCTAGTATTGACTAACACTTATTAGAATGACTAAAAACATAACTATTCCAATCTTTTAGAGACTAATAAACAAAATTTGAGGAAAACCGCGCTATTAACCAGATAATAGGACGTAATTGTAAAACTAAAAAAGTGTCATAATGGAAACTGTTATTATATTTTTTTACAACTATTGATTCAAAATTAGCAACCAAGGTCCCATCTCCTATACTATTCAGTATAATGATTATTTTCCAAATACTGCTTATGTTGAAAATTATATATATTTCTCCTACAAATCTCTCTGAAATTATTAATATCATTAGCGATTTATGAAAGGATCATTCTGCTCCAGGCCTTGACGGTATTAGTGCAATAATCATCTAGCAAAATTCCACCAGTCTTGCCAAACCACTATCATTTTAAGTATTTTTTTATTTACTATAGCACACAAAAATCACTCCAATTTTTAAGTCGCGACAGCCAACAATTCCCGTCCGATTTATGTCCTACCTGCTATTTAAAAATCTTTGAAAAGGTTGTATTTAGTAGAACGACAAATTGTCTTAATAAATATGATGTAAGTTAAATGAATAGCTTGCCGGAGACGTTGGTTCATGTTGATAGTGTCAATGCCTTTACGAATGGTCTTGATAAACATTTGTGTGGCTGTGGTCGGGTTTAGATTGTCCACTGGGTGATGGAGGTTCACGATTATGTTGTGAGGACATTGTCCTTTCTGATCCTTTCTTACTTAAGTTAACTTCAGTTCAATTCTCAATACGGTTTTCGTAAGAATTATTCACCATATATGGCCGCCCTTGATTTAGTAAATTATATTACTAATAGGTTTTGACCACGGTGAAAATGCACTTGGAGTTTTCCTTGATTTATCAAAGTCTTTTGATACGATCAACCATGATATTCTCCATAAATTACACAATTGTGGTATTAAGAGGTATTTATCATACCTGGTTTAAATGTTATATATCACATGCTAAACAACCGGTTTTCATTAATGTTTGAAATTCATCGTTTTGTAATATTTCGTGTGGTTTTCCACAAGGATCTATGTTAGAACCACTTTTATTTGTATTGTATATCAACGATATTCCTAGCTGTAGCTGTAGTACTGAAGTGGTGCTTATATGTGCTGATGATATAAGTATATTGTATAGGACATATGATCCAATTTCTGGTATTAATCCATTAACAATGCATTAACATATTTCTGAGTCAATAAATTATCAGAGTCAATAAATTATCTATTAACGTGAATAAAATATATTTATGGTGTTTCATCCTCGACAGTACCGTTCCGTTAATTTAAGTATAAATATTGGTGACTCTTTAATCAATCAAACTAATAAATTAAAATTATTCAGGCTTTCTCTGGATTCCCACTTAAAATGGAAAACTCACGTTTGTGAGTTCATTACTAAAATTTCAAAAATAATAGGCGCCCTTTATAAAACAAACTCTACATTCCTGCAACCATTATATATTTGTAAACAATTCACTTATCAATTGTCCTATTGTAACTGGTTGACTGGTTTGTCTTGTACATATATTGACTGTATATGCTAGGCTTCAAAACTAAAATCATTTGAGCATAACACATTTGTTTTATTTCCTGTAGAAGAAATCTGTTGGCACCAATAGTTCAGACGGTAGCTATAGCAGCGGTACTACAGACAGCAATGAGACATATGTCCCTATGACTGGACATATTGGTATAAACCGTCCTGCGGATGAATCTCAACATTACCAGGAACCATGAAGAGTCATATCCACCGGAGCTACATGCAGGTGGACTGGACATATTAGTATAAACCGTCCTGCGGATGAATCTCAACATTACCAGGAACCATGAAGAGTCACAACCACCGGAGCTACATGCAGGTGTATCTCCATAATTAAGAATATAGTATTTACGCCTTCTGGCGGATGAATCTCAAGATTGTTAAGATGGTCGTGGTTGGTTGTGATCTGGTGCAGTGTCGAATCGCAGTTAATTTGAAAATTGACGGGGGTCACATAATAACATTGGGGGTGTTTGGAGTGTGTGTGAGAGGTAGTACCTTTACGTAACAGTTAACCGCATCTATGTCGGTATGTAATGGGATATGACTATTAAACCTATCTGGCACTTATATAACCTTAGCTGTTTATGTGCCGTTAAGCAACTATTTATCTCTCACATAATGTTTGAAGAAATTATGTACTGTATCATATGGTGTTTAAACTCTTAAGCCTAAACAATAACAACATGATACAACACAGCTAGCTGTGGTTGGATAACTTGACTAATACCAATATGTTATATATATATATGTGACTCGGTTATAATGATTGGGCTACTATTGGAAGTAATTATTAATGCTATCCTACTCGTGAATTGTGAGTCGAAGTCAAACATTGGTAGCCTGGCGCTCAATTGTTGAGCAGTGAAATATTTGAAGAATAATTTAAGGATCTTGCTGAACATATCAAATTTTAGTATCAAATCTGGCAGCACTTCTTGTGTAATAAATGTATTTACTCTTCCGGCAGAGTAACATAACACGAATTGTATAGCAGTGTGGTAGCATCACCACAATAACAGTGCATTCATCAATATTAAAACAATATATGTACCAGTAGTCCTACTCATATTACAACAAATATGCTACAACAAGTTTATTGCCAGTGAAGTAGCCTATTGTTTTTGGAAATGGTGGCGCGTATATTAATGAGTGCATGGGTGGGGCGTAATATTAATTTTGATTTTGGCCCAGATTGAATGTAACAAAGGAACAGACTATCAAAGTTAGTTGTTTGAGTTATTTTGTTACTATATTTGTTCCATTGTTGGTACTGATTGACCTCATTATTGGAGTTTGTGTAACTTGGGTAAAAATCAACTTGGTCATCATTTAAATCATTAATATAAATAAAGTTATTTCTTTCAACTAAATTTGGTAGCAAATTTGACCGAAATCATGTACGTGTTAATTACGCTGTTATATGTGCGACTCTGTGAAATGCGTACAGTACATAATTGTAATAAAATTAAGTTCGATGTTCCAAACCATGGATGATGGGTATCATAATTATGTACATATATATGATTATCAATATTATTTATGGTTATATTAATTTAATATTATGTATTATTACGTAGCATAGCCTATAATAAGCAATGATATATTAATGAACAGGAAATAATAAATATGAATCAATAAATGTATGTAAATATCTCAAAATCGGCGATTTCTATAATGTATTGTTTTGTATTTTTTAGTATGTATATGAAAATCGATTTATGGAATAGCTTCCCCAATTGTCTATGTATTGTATTATAATTTGATTGGCAATATATAACCTTTGCGTTGATTTGCCGTTAAATTTATATATATCTATACAACACATTAAGAAATTTGGTCAAAGTTATACAAATTCTGAATTACAAAGTAATGTGTGTGGTTTTGCGATTTGGGGACAGGACTGGCGGTCCCGGGACAGGACTATCTGTCTCGTTGTCCTATTATATTCCAGTGGATCTAACTGGTATATCAAAGGCTTAGGGTGGCTCATATAACCAATGCGTTGAAAAGGGCCAGGAAACCTATTAATTAGCCATCTTGTCGTAAAGAGTGGGGTGTTAACCTGGATGGTCATTTATCGCAACGAAAAGGCTGATGCTGCCCCAAAAGCCGCACTGGACCTTAGACAAACGCCATGCCCAATGCCGAGTAGTGACTTTAATTAACGTATCAAACATAATTTTAAGAATCTTTGGCAGGAATAATGGAACTTGGCAACCCAAGATAAACTTCATGACATAAACCCAACTTCCTGGTCGAAGATCAATGGGTTGTGTCCATGCTCATAAACTCTTGTGCTAGAACATAAAGCGATGAGGCAGCATGTACCAGTGTCAAAGTCCCCGGTATAGTGTGATCGGCGCACGAAAATACCATCTTCTGGTTGGCGGGCAGATGCTCTTGAATCCTTGACTCCTGGCTAAAAAGCGGATGATCTACCTATTTTTTAACAAGACGGTCGGTCATATAGAGCCACCCAATGACTTTGATATACCAGTTGGATACACTAGATTTTAGATGTAATCACCCCAGACTCGAACATGTAACCTTACGATTACGATTATGAGTCCAATGCTCTACCACTGGTCGCCCGACTGACACGCAGATGCAGCCCTACAATGAGCTTTAGAAAACATGCAAAAACAAAGTGTAAAAGCAAAGTGCTACAAGCAATGTAATTCAATTGGAAGATACTATGTTGTAAACTCATCACTTTTTTCTTTACAAAAGAAGTTGGGAATGTTAGTTCCAACCTTCTAAAGGACAAGACAAACATTGTAGGTTTTATCTATTTCATGGTTCTACATAATGACATATGAAGCCGGCAAATATACAGATCATGAGCCCGTTCATCTCAACTTCACTGAATCGAGGACTCGAACAAGGCCCGTGTGCCGTTATGGGTGTGGTTCACCGGACCTGTATGTATCATGCATCTGAATAGGGAGATCGGAGACCTGTCTTCCGATGTACATGAACCTATTCATACATGCAAAATGACATCTTACACACTTTGTACATATTTACATAACTGGAAACCTCACTTTGCCCTCCAGATTACCAGATGGGTCCTCTATCGTTTCAGCAGAAGTCAATTATTGTATGATATTGTAATTACTTCGTTTGTCTTTTGACATATTTTATATAGCTGTTCAATATTGTTATTAGCCAATATTGTTTTGCCGTTTTATATATATTTTATATATATCTAGCAGAAGTCAAAGCTATTATGATAGCTCTGAATTACATTGAATTCTAGAATGAACGATCATTTGTCATCTACTCCGATTCCAAATCGAGTATCATGGCAGTTTAGAGTTGTAGATGGGACATACCCATAATTAAATTACTTCTTGAAAAACTGCAACGTTTATACAATCAAAATAATTCATTATCCTCTTTTTGATTCCAAGTCATATTGGAATCCCTGGCAACGAGAAAGCTGATGCTGCCGCCAAAGCTGCACTAAACCTTAGACAAACACCATACCCGATGCAGAGTAGTGACTTTAAACAACGTATAAAACAGCATTTCAAGCAACTTTGACAGGACGAATGGAACTTGGGAACCCAAAATAAACTTCATGAAATAACCCACAAGATCTGTCAAATCAACACTGACTGCAGGCTAATCAGGCGGGAAGAGATTATCCTCTCCCGCCTAAGATATGTCTACTCACGGTTTCTTGCTCAGAGGAGATCCATTTCCAGTGTGCCTACCGTGTAGAAAACAGCAGTGAAACACATTATATTTGACTGTATCGCTTCTCAAAGTACACGTAACAAATATTATAAAGTGGCTTCATTCTCTAACATCTTTCCAGATGTGTCATCAGATCAAAT
>JAODAI010061115.1:0-17974 GCA_027575025.1 Scotoplanes globosa | reverse complement strand
TTGGCTGGTTTTTACACCGTCACGGTGGTGTATTTTTGCTCCGGCGAATGGTGTGTTTTTATTCCGGCGTTGACAGTGGACCATACGGTGATGTCGGAAATGTCTTCCTCAATGTCTTTGGCTACATATGTGAACAGTGCTGAATACAAGTCACCCTTATGGGCCTTGTAATCCTGCTTATTTGCCTCCAGCATTTTCTTGATTGCGTCGGGGGTGTGGTTTTTATGGAACAAGTAATTTCCGGCGATACCCAAGCGCATGCTTTTATGTCCGAAGACGATGACATTGCGAACGGTTGCATTGAAGTCATACTCAGCAGCCCTTGCAGCTGATTTAGGAATATTGACGATGGAGTGGGGCGTAATTTGTGCTGTCTGTGACATCTTTCGATCTCCTTGATTGGACAAAGCTGTCCGGTACGTTGCCAGCACATTGCTGAAAACGTGAATATTCTTAAAGGAAGAGAGGAGGGGGACTGGGCGTTGAACCCAGTCCCGAAGTTTTGCGCTATGCGGCGCGTGGTTTGATAGGTTTGGGCTGCAAAATACGGTAAATAAATTTTTTAATACGAAGTTGGAGAGCAGGACCTTGGTAGCCCCTCAAAATTACATTACTGATCTGGTGAGCTTCAAGTTTGTCGGATTTACTCATTTTTGAGATAGCAATACTAATGCGCGTTGTACTTGCGTTGTTGTCATTCATAGCTTCGTTGGCGGCTTTCCCGACTAGGCGGAAAATGTAGGGGGAAACGGAGTTGCTTTTGGGAAACTTACTCATATCTGAACACCTCAATTTTTTGCAAGTTAAAGGGGGCGCAGAAAGCAGGTGCTTTTTGCGTAGTTAGATAGAAGTTAGAGGTTGCGAGGAACCACTGAGATTACTGATTAAGAAACAGCAGTTTAATTAGCTTACTTAAGGGGGACATTGGCCGGGACAAGTTGCACCGTCAATGTCATGACGATGCACACAATATTCATTTTAAAGGTTTTGTCAACAAGTAAATACAAAATGTAACTAGTGATAATATAATTTTTGAAATGAAACTAATTGTATGTTATTCCAAATTGCTCCAAATTTTCTCCACAGCTTTTGTCGCTACCATATACTTCTCTGCAACATCGACAGCGGAAAGCTGACCTTTTAGCTTAACGATTTCAATCATTACATCGAAGTCAACTTTTTGCTTTCTCTTGGCAGCAGCCCCACCCTTTGGCAACCCTCCCCGGTCCCATATACCTCGGATGAAGCGGGGCGATACCCGGTGGACTTTGGCTAATTCTGGAGCCAATTTTTTTTGTGGGTCGGGCTTGTGTTTAAGAATTTCTGCTACGTCAGCATCTGTTAAGTGGTCATATATGTCAGCCATCAAGAAAACATCTCAATTGTTTCGTATAGCTAATTATGAGTTATTAGTAATAACAAAACAACATTAATTATCAAAAAATGTGTAAAAAAATCAAGTTATACCAGATAGTATCAAATTAACTAAAGTGGTTTGCATTTTCCGCAACGTTTGAAATACTCGCCGTCGCCTCGCGCTTGTCGCACCTCATCTCTTTGCAGATCACTGATATTCGTTGAACATACTTTGCGATAACCTCTACCCGTATATGCACCTTCTGCTAAATCCCTGCGTTTAATATTGTAACAACTAGCTTTGTGAAGAACGATATACATCAAATCGATACCACTCCTCATATTTAGGACATAACCGTTATCTCGGTTGGTTTCTACCCAGTCGAGATAATCGTTATCATTGCCGTCATTAAACTCTATCATTCCCCGTCTCCGTCTTTTTTTCATTATCGTAGTGATGGTATCGATTGTTTGTTTGTGATGGAATGATTTTTAGAAATTTATTGGTGAATGATCATCCTCAGCTGACTAAAAATTTTAGTTGCGAAAATCATTACCTGCACCCAATCTGATTTATGCACTTTTTATGCAGTTTATTTTCACCCTGATAAAGGCGTTGAAAATCAACACTTTTTTCACGAGAGCATGCCATTGAAAATCCGCGTGTCGGCGGTTCAATTCCGTCCCCGGGCACCACCTAACCCATTATAAACAAACGTTTTTTAGAAACGTTAAAATTTGGGTTTAGAAAAGTTTCCAAAGAAATTTCCAAAAAGTTTCCAAGTTTGTTCATTTTGCGTTCTTTTTTCTACGCAATTCCATGGCGATAACCTGGCCTTTGCGCTGCTCAATACTGCGGCGATATAGCGGCGCCTGTGCTGATGTACGGTGGCCAAGGGCGTGTTGAATGGTGCTATCGCTGGCATCAGCTTCTGCAAGCTCTGTACCGATAGTATGGCGCAATCCGTGGAACGTGAGACCAGGGCGGACCAATCCAGTCTTCTCCAGGTCTTTTACATATCTGAAAAACATGGTCCGGAAACCCTCTTCCGTATACGGCCGGCCACGTTTCCCGATGACAACGGTTGTCGCTTGCCTATTTGGCAGCGCGCGGGACATTTCAAGATAGGGCTCAAACTCTGGCGGTATGGCCAGCATAATAGTGTCTGAATTTTTGTTCTGCTGGTACTCAAAAAAATCCTGCCCATCAAACGTAACCGGATCCATGATTGGCAACTGAACCATATCACCCTCACGCAGTCCAAGATAATAACCAACTGCAATAATGACCTGCATGAACGGCTCTGCGTTATCCAATGCAACATCAACCTCGTCTCGAGACCATGCCCGATTGGCAACGATTTTCTTCTCAGCTTGGCTTTTCTGGATCTGCGGAACCTCTGAAACTGGGTTCTCAGTTGTCAGCCCATTGGGGATACCCCAATTGAACATCCTGGACATCACCTGAATAACGTAATTTGCAAACCGCCGTTTGTGCTTTTTGAATGCCTTGTTTCTGATCTTTACGCACCGCGGCGGGGTTAATTCATCGATCTTGATTTCGTCAATGGGCTGTAGATAATTCAGTACCTTGTGATAGTCATCACGGGTTCTATCGGCCAGCTGTCCAAATTCTATGCTGGTCTTGTATTTGAATATCAGTTCTGCAAGGGTGCCGGGTGGTTTGTTATGGGGTTTTGGCTGCGCCCTTAAGGCCTCGACTTCTGCAAGAAATTCAGATGTGCCAGGCAGTGATTTGATGCGTTTCCCACTGATCCGATCATAATAGTACACCTTGCCATAGGTGTTGGTGGCCTTCTTTATTCCGGGGATATCGAAGTTGACCATTTACAGATTATCAATCATATCGTCAGCTTTTGTGGAATTATCTTGTAACAGTTTGTCCTTATCGATGTGTGCGTCAAGATCATTCTTGTCCCACCGCACAGGCCGGTTTGTATTTGATGGCCGTATAATTGGTTCATAAATGTTTTCAAAAGCCGTGGTCGACACCCCCATATATGCAGCTGCTACGTCTCTTTTCATGAGACGCGGCCAGTCTGGCAGCTGTTGTAATTGGAGGCTTTTCGGCATTGTCAGTTCATCCCATTATTTATCGGGGTACCCCGGCCACCTTTCGGCTCCGGGGATGGGCGATACATCGCGGGCGTAATGGCTCGTTATTGCACATTAACTAAAGACATTACGCCAAACGCAACCGCTCCGATTAGCCCACCAATACCGGCAGGCCATACAATCCATGGTGTCATTTCAATAATTGTGTTCATCTTCTTTCCTCCTAAAAAAAACCAAATACAGGCAGCCAAAAAACCGGCCCCAACAATCCATCCAATAAAAAAATACGTTTCTTTTTACATGTTCGTCTCCGCTCGATTACGCGACAGCCGGAATGTCGGCTTCTTCGTCATATATGCTGATTGCCCAGACGATGGCCTCGCAACACCATTTGTATTGGTAGGAGTAATCTTTGTAACAACCCTCGCTAAGATCCATGACGAAATCTGACATTCCTTCACATTCATAAATACGCCGTATGGCTTCATCTGCCGAATAGTCGTTTGTCAGATATTCGCTCACCTGATCCATGATTTCGGCGGCATCTTCTCGATCTTTCAGCCAATCGGTTAGGTGCTGTTTTAGGGTGTCTGATTCGTCGACCACGCGAAGCGGGCGCCCGGTGTTGCGCTCAATACACAATCGCCGGTCTGGCTCGTTCGAAGCCCGGTTAAGAATGGCACACAGGGCGTCCTGTACGTCTTCACCGGCATCAATCACATCTGGAATGATTGCCCAGGTCGTCGGGCAGTCCAGCCACATATCACACCACTCATAAAAGGCTGACCAATTGGCCTTTTTTCCACTGCGCCACACTGAGAAAGCGCCATTATCCAGCAACACCGACTGCGCCATCTGGTGAGAGATTGCAGCAGGGGCAGGGTAAGCGTGAGACACAAGCAAGTGTCTGCCCGTCAACTCTGTCAGTCGGTGGTGTGGGTTAATGTCGGCGCAGTGGTAATGAATCACGCAACGACCTCCGTCTTGACCCCTGAATGATAGCCAACAGTCCTGACTTCGCACATAAACTCACGGGCGAGGGCTTTAGTGAAATCCTCTTGAAAGACCTCTTTTGTTTCCTGTTCCTTGATGTACTCAATGAGAATTTCGACCATCACCACATGGTCAGAGGTTAATGTGACCTCATAGATGTCAGGCTTTTTATCTACCGGGCATCGGGGCCGAGCAGTCAGGGTGTATGTGGCAATCATTTAACAAACCTCCACACAACCAACGCGCCAACCATTTTACTGGCGGTCATCATTGCCGCTCCAGTCAGGCTGAAATGCCCAATCATGGCGAGGAAAATCACGCTATCAATTGGTGTAGCGAGGATGCTCGACAGCAATATGCGTTGCCGAAAGGGTTTGCCGGTGAAGCTGTAGACCGCCCAATCACCAACCTCTGAGAACGCAAAGGCTGCGAGGCTGGCAATCGCCACAAACGGGTCAGCCATCAGGTAACTCAAACCTGCCGCGAATAACATTGCGAAGATGACCTTGTGGCCTATCTCGCGCTGGGCGAAGTCCCTAGCGACAAAGATAAGCCCAACGACCAACGACACAGGCGGGAACATTTCCCCAAATAACGGGACCAGAGGAACAACCGAAAATCCGTAATTCACGGCGACGATGAGTGCGATATAGCTTGCTGTATACATTTATTTGGAATCCTTCTGAACTGGTGTCTCGTTAACGGAGGAGATGATCTGCGCTTTGGTGGTATCGTACCCCATAAGGGTCTCTTGATAAAATTTCTGGCATGGGGATACTGGCGTCTTTCCCATGATCAAGCCCCCCAAGTGCCTGATCTTTTTTTCGGCTGAGGCCCTTCTCAGTTGCTAATATTTCTCTTGCTGTGAAAATTTTTATGATTTCAATGGTTCTCTGTAATAACTCTAAATGCTCCCAAATGGTCCCAAGAAACTCTAGGTGTTGTCGGACATGCGGAATTGACAATAAGCAGTTGGAAGAACGAACTGGTCGCTTGAAAATAGTTGGGTTTGGCTTAATCGCTATTGCCGGCTCAATTTTGATCATAATGGGTTCTTAACCTCACGCCCTGATTCCCAGTTGAGGGACCAGGTGCATCTGTGGCAGTTGAACGATTTCGAGAGAACATGGATGGCAAAAATTGATTGTATTAGTGAAAATTTTCTATATTTGGATTTGTTTTTCGAATCAGCAGAGAACAGCTTCATGATTAAGATGATCGATTGCGCGAACGCTAGATGTTTCAGTTTAATTTCCAGTATTACTAAGCGTTGTCCAGCATGTGGCATTGAAGTTAGATAAGTAAAAAAACCGCTTCGCACCTTCTTGATGATTACCGCCAGGGTAGTGGTTGGCGTTGGGGTATTCGGCACAATCATGATGGGGCATTAACCCCTCTATCCGATTCCCAATTGAGGGACGATATCAATTTCTGGACTTCAAAAGGCCCACTGGATATTTTGGGTAGGTTAATAATGCGAGGGGCCAACTTTTGACCGAACAACTTTTCCATGTTGCACCGATTGAATTGGGTAGGGGGAGTATCATTAAGCCCGGTAACTATGGACGGATTATTGGAATAACGGGAGATAATCACCCTCTCTATGAGCGTGAGCGGATTCTTGAAGACGTGAGGGCAGAACACTACCCTGACAAACCAAGCAGGTTGAATTCGACATTTTCTTTTTTGGATACGGCAACCGCAGTCAGTTACATTCAACTGCAACAACAAACCTGCCTGATGTACATTGTGACACGTGCGGCACCTGATAAACCTTATCACATTGGCAATCTTAATTGCCTGCCGCCATTGGCTAACAGCACCAAATCCGACAAGGAAGTCGCCCACCATTACTGGAAAAATGACCTGAAGGTTACGGTAGATCATGGTAATTGCAGCCTCGTTCACAATGAGATTGTTTCGGAGTCACCTCTAAGGTTACTTTCTGATTCAGTACATCTCGATTTTCCGAATTAGAAAGACCTGCCGCCATCAAATGAATAATTAGCGGGTTGCACTCAATTTCTTGCGCGGCGAAATGTCGATCTTCGGCTTTCAGGATGTGAGTTTCCTTAATAGACAGTTCCAAAGCTGCGGCCTCTTCTTTGAGTTCGGTGATCTCGGGTTCTACTGACGGATCATAGTCTTGTATTACGGCTCTGATTTTATCGACGATACTGCCGCTCATTCCGTCTATCAGGTCTTCAATCCTGTCAATCCGGTTAAAGGCATTGCCATGACCAGCGGCATGGGCAATCCCAAAAGGTGTTTCAGTGAATAGGGGATTTGCTTTGTGGTCCCTCATTTCACCGTCAAATACCAACGTGAAGGGCATCAGCTTTCCTCCTGTTCGCATTCATCAGGCGTGGGGTGCCCGGGCATGTAGCTGGCATCAGTCGCATGAAAATAAATCGTACCTTTAGGTGCGATTATCTTATTGACATGCGCACCTTTAAGTGCGACTATAATGTCATGAACGGAAAACAATTCATCAAGCGCATCAGGCGCCTCGCCAAGAAAACCGGCAAAGACTTCGAGTTTGTTGCCGGTCATGGCAAGGGAAGCCACGGGCGTTTGTATTACGGCAAAAACTTTACGACCGTCGTTGACCATGAAATTGGTAGTGGATTGCTTTCTGCCATGTTGCGCCAGCTCAAGATAGACAAGAAGGAGTTTTAGATAATGCGATACGCATATCCCTGCGCCTTGACCCCGGACGAAGGCGGTTATTTTGTTACCTTCCCCGATGTCCCCGAGGCTCTGACCGGCGGCGACACAAAAGCCGAATGCCTGGAGCGCGCCGCCGAAGCGCTGGCGGTTGCGCTGTCGGGGTATGTTCATGCGAAAGCCGATATCCCGGAACCATCGCCGACCGGCAAGGGCCAGGTCTCGATTGCCGTGCCGCCGGTTACAGCGGCGAAACTGTCGCTGTACCAAGTGATGCGGGTGGGTAAAATCACCAACGTTGCCCTGGCGGAAAAGCTGGGCGTCACTGAAAATGCCGTGCGCAAGCTCAGGAACCCCGACCACCGCTCGCATATCGAACAGGTCGAGAAGGCTCTTCGCCTTCTTGGTCGAACATTGATCGTTGAAGACCGGGCGGCGTAGAATCCTCCTTGTCATAGGCATCGGCCAGCACCTCGATGATGTCGAACACCTCTCCCATCGGGTGTTCGACATATCCCGCCCCGTCGCATTATTCACACGGCCCCCCCTCACCGGATTGTCCCCGCCGCAATTCCGGCCAGTAACCAATGCGCTGCCCACGCCAAACCAGCAAACACCATCAGCACCGAGAAACACACCAGCAAACACTGCTGCCAGAAAGGCGGCTGAGAAAAATACCGGGAGCGCTCAGCATCACTGAACAGCTCCCGGCAAGTTGGTTGATTGACCCGAAAATTAAACGGGTCCTTCAGGGAGGCAACCTCGTGTAAATTTTGTTTCATGCGAATTCCCGTCGGGTCTTGTTCAGGCGTTGCCCGGCCCGGCCCCCTCGAAGCCCCTGCTGCAATTGGTTCCCGCGATTGAGACGTCCAGCACTTTTTACCGTGCGCCAGTCGTCCGTTATTTCACCGGCGGACAGAAATCCGGGCACCTGCCCGATCAGCGCCGCAATGACGATGACCGCCGAAGCCATCGCCTTGCGAGCGCGAGATGTTTTGTTGCGCGCCACGCATGCCATCGCGCCATCAATTGCGCCATTACTCTGTTCATCATAACGCTCCCTGCGGATGGCTGAAATTTCCTGCCCCATCCGGTCCAGACGCCGGTCAAGCGACAGGTCACTTTCGTCCAGAACCGGTCCAAATACATCCAGCAGGAACGCTTCCCCCCACCGGTCCACCATCTTCAAAAAATGCCTGAATTGCGGATTGTGTCCGCCGCGCCATTGTTCGGCGGTTTTAACGGCGACGCCAAACGTCCGCGCGACAACTTTCGCCTGCCCTTCACGACGCACCCAACTGGAAATACGCTCACCGATTTCAGATACGCCGTTGCCATCATCAACAAAACTGACAGGAATCGTCATTATGTCTCTTCCTCCGTTTCGCGGATAATCTTGGCACCATGAACAAAACAAACAGGCAAGAACTTCACAGACTGGCGGGCGATATCCGCCGTCTCGCGCTGGACTATCCCCAGCACGCGCAAAAACTGATCTCTTTTGGTGACTGGTTTGATGAACTGGATGCTGTTGATCATGACAGTCCCCCGCCGACTTCTTTGAGGGCCTCAGTTGAAAGCGGCAAAAAATGAAGCAGCGTCACGGCCCCCTCTGTCACCCGTGTGATCTTGGCGATCGTCTGATCATCGGGCGTGCGTTCATCCCGGCAATATCGACCAACGGTCATCCCGGATTTACCGATCAACGCGCCAAACTTGCGGTTACTGGTATCGGTTTCAACGAGGTAGGTTTGTAATGACATATTTCGTAAATAACCGATTAGGTTAATTTTGGCAAGTATTTTTTTAACTATTATAGCTAGATGACTGTATAACCGATTTGGTTCATTCTGCGTAAAGCAATCCAAGTGGTCTGATTGAGGAACCCATGGCTAACAATGTTAAAGCCCTTCGCAAAGGGCACGGCTGGACCCAATCCGTTCTGGGGGAAAAAACCCATACAACGGCAGCCCATATCGGTCGGCTGGAAAAGGGCCAGGCTGGTCTTGACCTCGGTTGGATCGAGCGATTTGCCAATGCCTTTAATTGCCCTCTGGAAGATATTATTCGCGACAACCTGTCTGATGACACCCGTACCGGTTCGATCAACGCCGAACGCCTGACCACTGCGATCGCCATTGCCGAGAGTTATTTCGACAGCGAAGGCATCACCAAGTATCCGAAAGAACTGGCCGACGTTGCAGCTGCCCTTTACGAGACACTGGTCGAGGAAGGTTTGACCGGCGAGGAGTCCGATATCAACCCCCAGCGCTTTTACCCGATGATCCGCCTGTCTCTGCGCCCACCGCGCAACTGATCGACGCGACCACCACAGACACCACCCCTGCGGGTCCAAGGCCTGAGCGCTGCTCACGTCGCCCGCGTAACCACGCGCGCCCTGCAATTCACGGATTTGACTTCCGATTCGTGACTGCCTAGTTTCGATGTTACTTAATCAACCATTAAGGGCTAACCCTTATGGTCGAACTATTTATTGGCAGGGAGTGGGCACGCAAATTGTCCAGGGTTATTCAATCAGCAAAATGGGACGGTTTATCGCCTTACGTCATCGATCTCAAAAAGACGATCGAGGCCACCGGCATTTCCGTTGAACTGTGCACCAACCCGCGCGAACTGATGAAGATCAGGAACGCGCAAACCGAGCGCGCCCCGGTCTCACCGCTGTTTGATCCCGATCACGACGATGTCGGGTCGCACAACTTCTTTTTCTTAAAAGGCACCGACGCCGATGGCCGGGTCGTACACGTCCAGGCGGCCCGATTTTTCGATCTCGCGGGACAGACACTGGCCGACCATATTTCCGAAAATCGCCACGGTTACGTGCTGACCGGCATGGACGTCAACCTCGACACCTCGACCTATGGCATGGCCCCGATCTGCCAGGAGATAACCGGCAGGATTTGTTATCACGGCGAGAACTGGTATCACCCGGACCTCAGAGGCAAGGGCCTGTCCACGTCCTTGCCCCGGTTGCTGCTGGTCTTGTGTTTTCTCAAGTTCCAGCCGCTTGATTACGTGTTTGGGTTTATCGGCAGTCCGCTCGCCTATCGCGGCATTCTGGCCCAGTACGGATACATGCATAATCAGCCGGGCGGTATCATCTGGGACCAGAACGACAGTGACATCCCGATCACGGAATGGGTAACGTGGTTAAGCGCCGCAGATGCCCGCCATCTCGTGAAGTTCAAGCCGGGTCCGGAATGCGAGATTCACGCTCATCCGCAAAACAGATTACAACCGGACGGCCAAACTGATCCGTTGACGGCAACAGCAGTCGATCATAGGTCATCCATGTTGCATCACGCCCCGGCCTTTTGACGCTGGCCGCGACCCGCTCGAACCGGGGTTCACGATCTCGCAGTACCTCAGTGTAGGAGACACCAATACCCGAATTCGGGTTGGTCGACGTCGGTGCTTCGCATCCCATCGACAGGGATGACCGGCACCAATCATCGCCCATGAACCTACGAATAAGCGACGACCGGCCAAAACTGCGAAAGACAAAATCAGCACTGCCGGCGGGTTGACCGCAAACCAGCATGTGAGACCCCAGTGAGGCCAGTCCCGTGCCCGGTCTGATTTGTTTTCCCGCTCGCCATCCCGCCAGCGCGTTTGCATGAAGCCCGCCAGAGTTTTCGATCGAACCGATATCAAGTGGCGTCACGAAAGCCGATCCGTCGAGCCGGCGCGCACGGTGATTACGCAGCGCCAGAAACGCCTGCCCAACCGTCTTGCAATCATGCAGGGGACTGCGAAACCAGCCGTAAAAAAAATAGTTTAGCTTAAATTGGATCCCATCTTGTGTGAGGCCTTGCATCCAGTCGAACGCCGCCTCGAACGCCGCGGCCTTTACCCGGCTAACATTCCATTTGACGACAAAGCCCTCGGGCATCCGTGTCACCTGAACAAGACCGTAATGGTGCAGGGCATAGAAACTGACGTTGGTGTCCCGCCGACCGATCGCCAGCGCGCTGCCGTCCTCGGCAAACAGAAAACAGTCCGACTGCACGGCGTTAGACGGTTTGAACGCCAAAGCGTCATCAGTCAGGAACATTTGAAATTTCCCCCACCTCATCTGAGCCGCCATCGACAACCACGTCATAGATATCGTTCAGTTCAACCCCGAGACAGATCGCAATCAGCGTGACCACCTCGAAGCTCATCTTCACCTCGCCGGTAAAATACTTGGCGACGGTCGGTTGGGATTTGCCGATAGACAGGGCGATCCCCTCTTGGGTTTTCCCCATGGACGACGCCAACTCACAGAGCCGCTCACCAACCACTTGGTTGATGTTCGATGTTGCGGAACGGCCCGCTTGCGTCGTTTTGTTCAACCCAAATCCTTGCAAAATTATTCACAACGTGAATAAAACCTGCTGTTTTTATTCATGAGAAGAATATCCGGTTGCACAACTGTAAATAATATTTCTATTTTTAGTCAAGGGGAAGTGGGGGCCAACTAACCAACGGCAGTATAGCAACCATCAGTGGATACGTCATCGATGGTGCATACATGGTTTATTATCCAGGACTGGATATGGAAGAACGGCCCATCCGTACACGCGGAGATCACCGAGGCGGTTAGACAGTAAGTCATTTTTTATCCAACGATACCACCCAAACGACAACTCAGTAATGTTGTGCGATTTATTGTCACGCCGGGTAGTGCCCTTGCCTGCACGGCAACAGCCAAATGCGCAGCATATATTTACCACTATTCAGTGGACACACTGATACGCCCACACTAGAACAGGACGATCCAATGACGCCCCCCAAGAAATGGACGACCCGCGATCACAACTCCATGCTACCTTCTCAGGCCATCGCTCAGCCCGGCACATCCAGTCTCCAGGCGCAAGCCCGCCAGATACTCATCGAAACCGAAGTGATGCCCCTATCTGTACTCACCCCGAACCGCCTAAAACTGGCAATAGCCCTCGCCCGCGCGCGCGCCCGTTCGGACAGAATAATTGGCATCTACAACCATCAGAAAAACTAAAGTAACCAATTCTGTTATTTTTTACTTGCTTTTAATTATCTTAATTGCGTAAGTTATTTACGCAACTGGATACTACCCTAGAGAAAAGGAACCAGTTATGACCGTTACAAATAACCTCGACAGCGAAATCGGACGCCGCCTGCGCCAGGCCCGCCTTGCAGAAAACCTGACCCAGTCTGGTCTGTCTGAACGTCTCGGAATCAGTTTCCAGCAGGTGCAGAAATATGAAAACGGCACCAATCGGGTGAGTTCATCAAGATTATGGGTAATCGCCAACGCCCTGAACCTTCCGGTCTCCTACTTTTTCGAGGAACTGGAACAGACGGATATTTCGCCAGCAGCCCAATTCGATGACGAAAACACGCTGCCCGATTGCACCATCCGGGTCGCCCGCATGCTCAACGAGATGCCCGACGGCGACGTCAAAGACAAAGTGTTCGGCCTGATCAAGGCCTTTTCCAAATCATCAACCCCGGCCCAGAACGGCCCCCCACTTAAACAGACAGGGTAAACATGCAGACCACGTCCCTACTCTCCAGTCCCCGGCGGCTCATATTCATTAACGAAGTCGCCGACGGGGCCAACCCCGAATCGGTTGGCGAACGTTTGGGCCTCAGCATTAATGAGACCCATGTATGTCTCGGGCAGAATTTTGAAACCATCAGGAACGTGGAACAGCACAGCGGCAAACTGCGCAAATGTATGGGACCTTATTGTGATCAGGAGTTTCTCAGCCAGCACCATGGGCACCGTATCTGTGATACCTGCTCGGGCAGCCGGAATTTTATATATGGCGAAGCGGTGCCGGTCTGATGGCACCGCTACTCAGTCTGGGATTAATCCGTTTGTGTTTTCTGCGCCTTATAAAGATCCTTTTTGACGGCAGTACTACACTGAATATAGGTGGTCAGAATATCCTCCCGCGTCAGGTTTTTAGTGCCTTTTTTTTCGGCCAAAAAGATATCGCCCATCAAACAATAGGCTACATACTCAGGGGTATTCTCACCCTGTACCGTCACCGCATCACTCATTTGCACCATTCCTTTTCTGGTTGTATGGGTGCTAAATATGGGCCGCCCCTGACGGGTGTGCAAGGTGCGCCATGGGATTGAGCCTGCCCGAAGTGTTCACCCTCGAAGAGATCGCCGCCGCCATCAACACCAAAAAACATGTGATCACGGTGCGCACGCTTGAGGATATCGCCCGCAATTTGGGCTTCACGCGGGGTCGGGGTCGCCGTAATGTCTACACCAACGACCAAGCCCTCACCCTTCAAGGAGCGGTCCTATGTCAAAACGAAAAATCCCCGGCCTCTACTATCCCGGACAGCGCAATGGCAATGCCTCGATCATTATCAAACGGAAAATCGACGGGAAAACTCACGAACTCCGAACAAATGAGACGGAAGTGCGCCCGGCTGAACGCCGTTGGTCCCTCTACAAAGCGGCGATCCTCCAAGGTGACCAGTCTGAACGCGGAGCGCAAGCGACGTTCAAAGACGCCGTAACGATCTACACCGCCGCCAAGGTGCCCAGTAAGGCTGAACTGGCTTTTTTGGAAAATCTATCCGCAAAATTTAAAGACTGGCCGCTTGATGACATCCGGGCGTCTGACATTCACGCTGCCGCCCACGAACTTTATCCAGGGCGCGTCAATTCGACAAAAAACCGACAGGTCATCACGCCAATGCGGTATGTTTTGGGGTATGCAGCCAATGAGGCCGAACTGTGCCGGCCAATCGTAATCCCCAAACTCAAAGAATCAAAGCGGGCCAAACGTCGCCCAATATCCGGCGCACCGCAATTATTACTCAATGCCACGGAAGGCTATAAACACCTTCTAGTTTCCACATTGTATTATCAGGGCTGGCGGATCTCCGAGACGCTGTCCTTAAAATGGCACCATATCGCGCTGACTGAACAATTGTTCTGGTTTGACATTCTCAAGGTCGATGCCGAGAAGCCTATACCCATTCACGATGATCTATTTGAACTTCTTGCAGCGGTACCCACCCGCGATAAAACCGGACGGGTATTCCCATGGTCAACACGAGCCGGCGTCTATAAATGGTGGAACCCTTTGTGCAAGAAACTAAGAATCAAAATGACCCCGCATCAGTTGCGCCATGAATGGGCCTCGGCCCGGAATGAAGATGGTGCCACCGCATCCGACATGGTTGCGGCTGGCAGCTGGACCTCGGAACAGAGCCTCAAGGACTACACGGATGTGAACCTTGCCCACGCCCGAAACATCCTCAACCGGGGCAAATCTCAACCGCGCGAGACCGATCAAAAAGCGGGCAATAAAAGCTCCAAGGCGGGCAATAAGGCGGGCAAGGCGGGCTAAGACATTGATTTATTTAAATACTACGCAGCCTTAGCAGGGGAGCGCCTTCAGCCACTCGGCCAACTCTCCGGAATTTTGCATCCGATGTGAGGATATAGCCTCCCCGGGGAGATCAATCAAGCCGGATCAGCTGTGTTTCCCAGTTCTTTTGTTACGCCGATTTCTCGAGGAAGGTTTTCGATCTTTTATACTTTTGCATATCAACATTCGCATCGATCGCTTCGGCGATATTCCACGATATAATCCCACCTGTCAGCGTCTTCAGATCGTCGACGGTGGTTGAAAAAACACAGTGTGGATGACCAGCCGCAGCGTATACCGTATCAAAACGTTTGAGCGAACGATCAATCACCATAGGCAGTTTATGGTGCATGCCGATGGGCGCGACACCACCAATTGAGAACCCGGTGGCCCCCTTCACTTCCGAGGCTTGCGGGCGGCGTATGTCGCCATCAAGATTTAGCGCCGCCGGCAGGTTTTTTTCCAGGCACCGAAAATCACCGGCCACCAGGGCCATCACCAAACGGTTGTCGACGGCGAAGACCAGAGACTTGACGATCGCCCCGAGCTCACAACCGATAGACGCCGCCGCATCTTCAGCACTTCTCGCTGTATCGGCCAGTTCCATGACGGTATCACCAAGACCAGCATCCACCAGGGCTTTGCGTACACGTTTGACGGTTTCTTTTTCAAGCAGGCTCATGGGTTTCCTCAGTTCAGATAGGGAACGGACATTCCCTTTATAACGGCATCGCGTTTGGAAATCATATCAAACCAGCGTTTAACATTGGGAAATACCGTGAGATCAACCTGATGCCACTCATACCGCGACGCCCAGGGGTAGGTGGCGATATCGGCGATGGTATAGGTGTCACCGGCAAGATAAGTGTTATTGGCTAAATGTTTGTCGAGCACACCGTACAGGCGCTTGGTTTCGCTGGCATAACGGTTTTGCGCATACGGGACGATTTCCTTAGGGTTACGCAGGAAATGGTGCGCCTGGCCCAACATCGGGCCAAACCCGCCCATCTGGAACATCAACCACTGTAGGCAGACAATGCGTTCACGGGCACCCGTCGGCAGAAGCGGGCTTGACGTTTTTTCCGCCAGATAGATCAAGATTGCACCAGACTCGAATAATGATAAAGCGGCGCCGCCCGGGCCATCGGAATCAACAATTGCAGGGATTTTGTTGTTTGGGCTGATGGTCAGGAATTCCGGTCCAAATTGTTGATCCTTGTGGATATCAATTTCATGGACAGTATAATCAAGCCCCACCTCCTCAAGCATAATAGAGACTTTACGTCCGTTCGGCGTTCCCCACGTATAGAGCTCAATCATCTTCATTTCCATTCAGCAAACTTTTGGTGATAGGATTGCACCTTGATTTTTTAACGGTTGCACCAATTGGGCACAATGAATCCGTCCAACGAATATAGGCCCTTCATCTACAGGCGCAAACCACTACAGAGGAAAAGCTATATTTCCGTTCCCTCACAGGCAGTAATTGAACTATGTTTGGTACAATTACTGGCACAATCACATGCATTCGAGTACAAATTATAGTATACTGAAATTTGCACGCGTCTCTATTACTGCGCCTTTGGAAGAATGAATGCCCAACTCAATTAATAATCTAACCGACGCAAAACAGGCCCTCGTAAATGCCGAAGCCGCGCTTGAAAAAGCATTGAAGAACGAACGGGACAACGTTACTCAGCAACAATTGCGAATTGCGGAATTGGCGCATGAGGTGCGTACTCCCCTAAATGCGCTGATTGGATACGCTCAGATCATGTCCGAACAACTCATTGGGCCCTTAGGAAAACCTGAATACGTTGATTATGCCAAAACAATCCACGATGCAGCTTTTCACCTGCTGCGAATTTGCGATGGAATGTTGAACGAATTTAGCCCAGAGGACGAAGAAAATACCATTGTCACCGAAGAGGTCGACGCCAAACAGGCCATCGGCAATGTTGTCGACCTGTTCGCTCACATGGCAAAGGAACGCGGTATCTCGTTAAAAGGAAAAGTGGATAAAGGTTTTCCAAAGCTGAATACTGACCCGACCAGGCTCAATCAAATTTTGATTAATCTCGTCTCCAATGCCATCAAATTCACCCCCAAAGGCGGATCAGTCAATGTCGTGGCCCGCGTCAACATCGACAAGGGCGCGATGATCCTGGTCATTCAAGATAATGGCAAGGGAATGTCCGAAACGGAGATGATTGAGCGCTTGGAGCCATTTTCAAAAGGCGATGACCCCTCCCCTCATGGAGATAAAGGTTCCGGCCTTGGTTTATCCATAGCGCAACGCCTGATCGGCGAACTGCAGGGACAAATATCAATCAGCAGCGCCGAGGGGAAAGGTACAATCGTGACGATCGAGTTACCAGGCAATGGCCATTCACCCATACCAGGGGACCGGATTAAGACGCGAAAAGCCAAAAAAGATGAATTCGCTCCTTTCTTACAGTGAGTTCCCTCATACACTTTGAATTAATATTATTGCGCTAGGGTACGTGCTGCATATTTAACGCGACAGAAGGAAAAGTGATGCCAAAGGCAACCGGTATTATACTCAGCCTGTTTTTAGTGCTTGCGACATTTTTGAGCGTTTCAGCGCCAGCGGCCGCAGGTTTGAACACAGAACTGGCCGCAGGTTTGAACACAGAACTGGCGGCGGGCTCGTCGGTCATGCAGTGTATGGTCAAGTGCATTAAAAATGAGGGCAACACGGCCGCGGCCAAGAGCACATGTAAGTTGCGTTGCGCCGATGTCCCGATGCCAAATGCCAATGCCGGGAGCAAAGACTGCATGGCTATCTACAAGAAATGCAACCGCACCTGCCCAAAAAAGGACAAGTCCTGCAAAAAATCATGCAAGGGCCGATTAATGCAATGTCAGTAAGCTAGAGCGTTTCCGGCGAATTTTGGCCCATGCCAAATGGTTGGCGGTTTTTGGCCCATGCCAAATGGTTGGCGGTTTTGGATCGCCGAAAACGCCCTAACAAGTTACAACGGCCTAATTACAATCTATTGTAATTTGACAGTTGTAACCTGTTGTTATTATGCAATTACGTCGTCGTAAATTGGTTCAATTTACTCGGGAATTGCTCTAACCAAGGCCCCCTCCAACATCGCGTTTTCCTCACCGTCAGGAAATTGTCAGCATCTTAAACTAGGCTGCGCAAACTGAACGTTTGATGGAATGACATGAACATGCCAAGCACTGTGATGATTATTGAAGATGATTTCCTCAATATGAAACTGTTGAACGATCTGTTGGTGATTAAGGGCTATGATATCTCCCAGCATACCGGAGGCATTGGCGCCTATGAAGCCATATGTGATTGCCGGCCTGATCTAATTCTTATGGATATTAATTTACCGGGCCGTTCCGGACTGGATATCACCGCGGCACTTAAAACGAACAGTGTGTCAACGCCGGAATAAAAACACACCATTCGCCGGAGCAAAAATACACCACCGTGACGGTGTAAAAACCAGCCAA
>JAODAI010061004.1:0-12035 GCA_027575025.1 Scotoplanes globosa | reverse complement strand
GTACATGTTGCCTTCTCGCTTGATGTTCAGCGTATGGGATTGGAGCATGGTCAACAATCCAGTGATCCTCGACTAGTAAAAAATTCCGACGGCGCTATTAAACCAGCAGGTTAGAAATGAGCCGTTAAACACAACCAACCAATATTGAGAATAATTACTTCAGCTCTTTATGCACATAAGTAGGAAATGAATATTCATAATCTGTTAAATATTCAACTTCTAATTATCACATTATTAAAAGTGTTACAAGGATAGTCCATCCTAAATGAACACCCGTCATAATACATTGATAATATTATATTTTTGTGAAACTGTATATACAGAACTTGAAAAAAACGAGATAACAAAGACCTAACTTTGCATACAATGAATGCGCCATCCTCATTAATATTCAAGATCTGGTGAGATTGTGACGTTGTGTACTCGGTTGTAATATTGCTTGGAGAAAGTTTGTATTGACTAACTGTAATTTCCATATCAAAACTATGAGTAGATAAGCAATTTTGATGTACAGATACACCTCATAATTCACCCAAATCCTATAAACCAATTCCGAACACGAGAAGAATATAGAAATGGAAAAATTATGACTGTTTGCCATCTAAAATGATGAATTTCAATGAATGGAAATTGCCGGCTAGTTCTGAAAATGCATATTAGTTGGTATAGTGCGCGTATGATATAGCGTGCATTTGTACACGCAGCGCGTACGCTACTGTTACGGTAGACGCCTCGCTGCTGTGTGGCAGTATTCCAAACTGAGTACAACACTTCAGAGTATTGTTCTCAAATTAAAATTAACGAGGTGTAAACAACAACTTTAAATGGTGATTTCTTGAAATTGTAACGTACGAAAAGTGTATAAATTGGTATATATGGTATTAACCTATTTTCCTTCATTTTCTAAATTATTTTGTAATGAGGGTAGACCATTCTTTCAATGACTTTCTATTGAGACTGAAAATGAATATTCATTATCTGTTGCATATTCACAATTTATTATCACATTCGTGGTAATGACTTTCTATGGAGGCTAATTGCTTCTTCACTTTATGTGCAGCAGTAGTTAATGAATATTCACAATCTGTTGCATATTCAGTTTATTTTTATCACTTGATTAAATTTAAAAGTGGTCCTTTCAGAATTATGCATAACCTTCTATTGAGACTAATTACTTCCCTCCTCCTTGTGCCGCAGCTAGCAATAAATGAATATTCACGATCCGTTGCATATTCAGTTTAATTTATCACATTAGTGTTAATGACTTTCTATTGAAACTAACTTAATTACCTCTTTGCTTTATGTGCAGCAGTAGCAATTGAATATTCACGATCCGTTACATATTCAGTTTATAATTATCACGTTTATTATTAAAGTAATTCACAATGTTCCCTCCAGCATTATGCATAATACAACTTTTAATGGACACTTAATTATTTTCTTTTTGCAGCAGTAGTATAATTATTGAATATTCACAATCTAATGCATATTCAGTTTACCTGACACTAATTAATTTTTCTCTCTCTTTTTCCTCTTCCCCTCCCCCCACCGCACTATGTACGTTCTCATTTTGGAATTAACGCTTTCTCTTACCGATTAAATAAAAATTTTGTACGTTTATTACAATTGGGTTGCATGATGACATTAACAACAATACAAATCTCTCGCGCTGATTGGCTTGAATTGGACGGTGCTCGTTTGCATAACTAAATATTCATGCTTACGTAATTACGTTGGAATGAAAAAAATTCTGCTTTCATTTTGCGTTGTGTTCAAATTAACGGCGGTTAACGCTAACTCGTCGGGATGGTGTTCATCTGCGTAATTGAATATTAATGGACGTTAATTATATCATTATATTGCCATTGTATTGACTATTTCTGCTTTCACTGATAACGCTATTGGTTTAATAAATTGTATATGTATATCTCTTTTATTTAATGACCAATAAGCAGACGGACATAATACACTTGTAGATCATGCATATTCATCATAAAAATGTAAATTTCCAACAACAATGTGGTGGGTGGTCTTTAGTAGAAGTGTGTCAGTTTGGTCTTTCGTTGTCCCCTCTTTCATCCCCCCAGCCCAACTCATAATAATTCATATATATTTGCTTCCCATTGTAGTCCATTCGTTTCAAAATGGTATCCAAATGTCAATTAATGTTGTCTTCCATTAATATACTTGTATCCCAAAGGTATGCAATGATAACAATATAATTTGCCTTCAAAATGTCAATTAATTTTGCATTTCTGTTTACAGTATACTTTTTGCAAAATGGTATCCAAAAATGTTAATTAATTTAGCCTTCAGTTAATGTCGTTTTAAAATGATATTCAAAAGTTTCAATTAATGTCGCCTTTCAGCTAATAATACTCAATCCGGAATAGTATTAAAAGTTAACTTTGCCTTTCTCTTTAATAATATATACTCATTTCAGAATGGTATCCAAAATGTCAATTAATTTGGCTTTTCTGTTTAATAACATACTTGTTACAAAATGTGCCTTCAGTTAATATATATACTCGTTTGCAAAGATTGATATCCAACAGTGTTGATTAATTTTGCCTTTTAATTTTGCCTTCAGTTAATACGTTCGTTTCGGAATAAAGTGTCAATTAATTTTGCCTTTCAATTAATATTTATACTTGGCTGAAAGTGGTATAAATAATGTCAATTAATTTTGCCTTTTATCATGTGAGTCACCGCCCCTGTGAAGTAGGCAATTGACCCAAAAATCCAATTCATTTTTAAATATGACACACAATTTAAAAAGTGGAAAAAAATAAGGACAAAGTTGTGTACAAAAACAATTAATGTTTTTACACCATACAAGTTGTTTTAAGTGTTTGGATCTTCGCCATAGTATATTTTTTCACGAATCATGACGTTATATCGTCAAAATATAGAGGCGCGTTTAAGGCGTGTTGTTGATAAAGGCACCTTTAGCTTTCCCTTGATATATAATTTACCTAAATCGGATAAAAAATGTTAAAATGATGGATATTTCAACGAATGCTTTTTGGTGCATTTTGGAGAGCAAAAAGTTGATGAAAATGACGGCATAATTGAAAAAATGTTGGCTTCATATACAAAATGAATTAACATATGTATGCCCTAAAATATGAGGTTCTGGTTTTGTGTTTTATTGAAATATAATATCACAACAACTAAAAATTAATATTTTGAGGATTATTCCACTTATTTGTCAATTTTAATCACTTTCATATTTGCTGACAAAACGCCTACATTGGGGGTGATGGGTCACATACGCATTTCAGAATGACATCCAGAATGTCATTTGACTTTTACTTTCAGCCAATAAGGACTTCTATTGGGCTATTTAACATATGTGCGTTGCTGTGTACATAAACAACCCATGGTCCATTGCGAACCGTACCGTCAATCTAAATTGTTCCGAGCACTGTGTAATCAGAAGCGGTCGTTAAATTAATAGAAAGCAATGTCGTTGTGCATTATTCAAAAAATATATACCTTAATTTGTTAATAAGTGAAAAATCTAATCGGAGAGCCTCTCGTTCAAGCAAAAATAATGAAAATCTTTTTCTTGGTACTTTCACTTTTGAGTCGGTCGTACAAGCAAAAATAATAAAAATCTTTTTTGTAGCACTTTCACCTTTTGGATCCTTTTGGTCGTGATTCAGGAAGGTCCTGGGTTCAAATGTGAATTGGATCATACCAAATGTCATAAAAACGGGGAGGAACATGTTGCCTTCTTACTAATATACTTGTAATGGTCAGCGCAAGACATTTGGTCACAGGGCCTTCGGAAGATTAGCCAATGGCTAACAAAGTTACCCTGCCATTTAATGTTGAAATAATTAATAGATAATTGATTTGAAAATATTAAAATATAGCACCTTCCTGGCGGTTTATTAGAAATGACTGTTAAGAACATCCAAACTGTTCTTGCTATGCTAAAAATGTATATATGCGATTTGTGAGAGCGCCCTCTAATGGTGTTTTATATAACGCTGGTGGCATGACAAGAGTCAATATTAACAACTGAAATGGAGAGAGCGGGTGAGAATGGAAGACTTCTTGTTCAAATTAGAAACCCCAAATTTTACCAAAATACAAGGTTCACCAAAAGTGGAATTGACGGGGACAAAAGCGTGTTATTCGGGTATAGTATATTACTACAGCCCGTAACATGACTCTATATAATCCATCCGTTGTGTATCCAACGTTATAACTCCTGTCACATGATAGTCACATGATAGTCACATGATAGTCACATGATCCATCTCTCGCCCGCTCTCTCTACCATTAACAGCATCGGCATGACTGTTACTGTCCCGTGTCTATGCTTTATTGATATGTGACCCGTTCCGTCAAAACCAGGGATAAGTCACCAAAGTCATGCATTAGAGTTAAAACTGTTTTCGGTAACTACAATTAATTACGCTTAAAGTGGTTTAAAAATTAAGCGGGTAGGATGTTACTTCGTCGAGTTGTCAAAATGTATATACTTCATCCATATTTTGAAATGATCATTTTGAGAATCAAAACTAACATTTTTGCATTAATTAATTATTTTGTGATTAAACAGTTGAAAAAAATGCTTATATTTTATTTTATATTTTTTTCAATGTTCAAACTTATTGAAACAAAAATATACATATTAATGATTATTGTTGCCACAATAACAACATTTTCATATTTAGACCATTTTTTATGTTTTCTGTCATATAATTGCTGATTAAGAAAAAAATAATTTTGCGGCTTATCCCTGGTTTTGATGGAACGGGTCACATGTGTACTTTGCCATGCCCTGTATTGATCACATCTAACCCCCTTATTATGTACGTGGTTCACTCATGCTCTTCTTTTTCCTTTTGGTTTCTCCTCCATTTTGATTTCCTACCTTTCTTCCCCTCCTCCATTTCCCCTCCTTTCCATCATGCCCCCATCCTCCTCCACACCCCATCCTCCTTCATACTCTGTCATCCATCTTACCCTCTATCCATCCTCTTGTCATGCATGCAGACTAATCACTCATCACCTAACACCACCACCCCCGACCCACACCTACTCATGATACCGCCCCTACCACCCAGAGTACCACCGAACCCACACAACCATCATGTCCCCCACCACCATCCTGTGCCCGACACCACCGCCCGCCCACATCTAGAATCGGAGCCACCACCACTGACAACTTCTCCCCCGTCTACAACGACACCGCCTCCAGTCCCACCGGTCGCTCCGACACACGACCGATTCAACGCCGTCGACACGATGGAACGAGAGGTCTCGTCGTTCACCGCAGCTGTCACTCAACCGTCGGTAGCGGCCGATTGGACGACGGCTAGCCTTCACAGGCGTGGCACTAGCTCGTCGTTTCGCCACAGAGAGGATCCCCAGCACGGCCCTCTGGTGCTGGATCAGTACGCCGACTACAGGGACACCCGGTCCGGGACCACAGAGAGCGACCGGGCCCCGCCGGAGAGGTGCAGCAATCTGCCGCCGCGGCCCCTACCGAGGGCGCCCTTTCAGCATCATCGACACCGGACAGTGGAAGGTGTCGATCTGTCGTCGATGCGGCCCGTAGACTCCACTCCACAAGTCCGGAGGTCGCAGAGCGTCGTGACAGATCGGGACCTGCGTCGGCGGTCCATGCTGCGCTCCGCTGCGACCCTCGACCGGAGGGCCCCGTCGGGGGACCCTCGGGACGAGATCTTCATGCGGGGCACGCCCAAACTGTGCCGCGAAATCTTGAAGCTGCACGGCCGATCGTTGGACACGGCCGCCGCCGACACGGAACCCGATTACCCCCCTCCCCCGGTCCCGAAAGGGCCGGTAGAGTCGACGGGAGCTGTAAACAATTTATCATCAGAGGACTCGGTGTACTCCAAGAGCTGCACCCTGCCGGGCTGGTCGTCTGCGGAACAGGCGGACTTGACTACGAAACGGCCGCGTAGGCACACCCACCTTGTCTTGGACTCGGCGAGCCGAGATTCCAGCGCGTCGAATGTGCTCGGTAGGCCCCCCCACGATGCCAGGGCATGCCCCCGATCCAGCGAAGCTACCAGTATCGGCGACTCCGGTTACGCCACCCTGTCCACCTCGGCCAGAAACAGTGCCGGCGCTTATTCTAAAACGGTGAATCCGAGGTCGGGTGCCCGCGGTCGGGCCGTCGACACCGGTTATTCAACGATATCGAGTTTGCCGGGAAAAGCCCGCGACACCGGTTACGCCGTGATAGCACCGAGTCTACCGAACAGAATCGGCGGCAACGGCGTTGTCACCCCGAGCAGACCCACGCCCGGTGCGACCGCAAACGACGTCGCCGCTTCTTCCGTCGAGCCAAACGTTCCGCGCCGGGGCGGCGAGGCCCGTCTCTCCGTGGCGTCGAGTGCACCTGTCCGGACCGGTGTGCCCTACGGGAGGACCGACCGGTCGCAGCGGTCCGGCAGCTGGTCCGAGTCCGACGCCAGGCTGGCCGGAATGCTCGGCATCGCCGGCAAACGCGGGCCGACCGACGTTACGACGGCCAACTACGGCGGCCTCTACAGCACCCCCAAGCTGATTTCCGAGGACCAGTTGCTGCGCTACAACATCAACCACGGGTCCCCGAACCGGGCCAGCTTCAGCTCCTCCGACGGCAGCTCGTGCCGACTGTCGGTCTGCTCCACGGACATCGTACGCGAGATGGACTACGAGGTGATTGTGTTCAAGTCCGGCCGCCCCAAGGCCCCGGTGGAAGACGCCTACGTGTCCATGTCGGGCGGCGCCGGCCGGGTCAACCACACGCCAAAGGTCGGCGGGTCGAAGGTCATCGCCGCCAGGTCAAAGGTCGACGACGCGGCATCGGAGTCCATGTATACGGAGATGGCGGGACACCGGCCGCAGCCGCACCACCAGAAGAGCACGATGCAGGACGTGAGACGCGCCCGGAGCATGGATGATCTGCTGGAGTTTGAGAACACGGAGGGTCCGATGGTCAGAGAGCAAGGTGAGAATGATTGATAACCTACGCAGCTGCCCGTGCAATGACAGAACAGTGCAAAGTGACAAATGGTGTTTATGAGTTATTCACCAAAATGTAAAATTGCCTTGCTCTGTGGTACTGAGTGCCAGTATAAGAATAATTTGTTCTCTCCTATATTCATATTGGTAATATGGTTAATATATATATATTATAAATATAGTTCCACGTATGCTCCGATTAATATAAAAGTTTAATCATAAGTGTTAAAATTATGATAAAAGATTGGCTTAAAGAGCACAGTATAAACTTGAAACCGAAAATTCAACCAGAAACTCATGTCTTCATCAGCGTAATAAACGCAGTAGAACCAAAAATACACTATAAAAACAAAAGCGCTCATCCGTGACCCATGACAATGGAATAAAAAGCTAAAACGCGGCCGGCAGTAAAAAAGCGGGAGATAGGCGAGACTTAAATGGAGACTAAAATCGATGAAATGAATAATCACTTATGGCACCTAAGTCTTTGTTAAGACCATAAATGTGGGACTTTAGTCTAAGAATCGTTTTAAGCTCTGAACGGTGTCTCATATCGATTGAAGGGAAACCACTTGCTAGTAAGACAAACCTAATATTGCACACGCCATGTCCGGCCAAATTAAAGTGTTCGGCGACGGGATGGCCCCAACGGTTATCACGGATGGATTGTTTATGATTGCTTCTTTCCTTGCAGTTATAGGAATATTTTTTATGATACTTGGATACTACTGATATCAGTGACTGCATGGGGTGTTCATAAATTTTAGCTCAAATGTTACCTAGGGGTCAATCGAGGTAATTCTTTGTGAATATGCAATATGTAAAACAAACCGGTTGACACTCAGCTTTCGCTATGGTCGGTAATCATATAGATTACTGTGAGCAGGTCTGAACTAAATTACGGCCCATTGGTGACTTGCCAGACCTCCTTTCGAAATGTTTGTCCCATGTTTGCACACGTTACCAAATACCCCATGGTGACGGAGGGCAGTCGGATTAGAGTGTCTTGCCCAAGAACACGAACCAACAGCGGAGATGGGAATCGACCCGGGACCTGACGGTTCCGAACCTCAAGCCCTATCCACTGGGATATCACGACAATCTAAAGCTTCTCCTCCCTCCCTATATTGCAATGGATTTTATGAAAATTGGTGATAGTGGTGTGTTCAGAAGTTTAGGTTAACCCTTTCTACCCTTGTAGTTTTGTTAGTTCGCTCTGATTGACTAAAATTGCTGAATTGAGAAAGAATTATTGAAAATTTCTACCCTTGTAGTTTTGTTAGTTCGCTCTGATTGACTAAAATTGCTGAATTGAGAAAGAATTATTGAAAATTGTATTATTGTCATGGGTCATTATGATTTAGTGTTCCAATGTTTTATAAGGTATGTGTGATATGAAAAAAATATATTATTAATTTCGGTAGCATTATTTCCCTATGCCATTGCATCAATCGGACAAGCATTAATTATTTCTTGGAACATTATGAAAAAACGCACATTGTGTCTTAATATTATATATAATTCTAGTATGTGATGCTAGTTTTTTGACAATTTTTCTGAGATTACAAGCTTACAGGGTTATAAAACTGCTTAAAATATTGAAACGGTTTATAATCTGCTTAAATTGTGGTATAAGCAGATTAATGAATTTTGTTATACATGACTGTATATTCTCATAATGTGATCCTAATCTTATGTATTCATAATAAGAGCCTGATGATAGGGGCCTACGTCATATGTTTTATTAAAAATAAATGTCTTGGGCAGGAGACAGAAATCGTCCCACACCAATATTATTCTTTCGTATTAATCTTGTTTCAAATTTAAAAAAAATTAAAATTTGTGTTTAACCCTTTCTACCCTTGTAGTTGTTAGTTAGCTCTAATAAACCTTATTGGAGATAGCTAAATTTGTGATTGATGATGATGGACCTGGTGCATGGTGGGATTGAAAACCAGCAAGATTTCATCTTGTTCATTGACTTTGTACATACTTTACTGTAACTTCATATATTTATTTTACACTATTTGGGCAGCATAGAATTTCGGGTTATGGGAATTTAGTTTTATTATGCTTGCCCTGAGCCCTTTATATTTTAAGTTTGTAATTTGATGTATTTGTGTAAATATTGGCTGAAATATAATTGACAAGTGAATAGTTTGAACACAAAACGCTGTTGGTGCCGGACGGAAATTTGACAAAGTGCAGCATTTCTTGCCTCATAAGAAATGTAAAAATATTACCCCCCCCAAAAAAACAAAAAAACAATTGCTCTCCTTCAGGAGCATTTGTTCGTAATGGACTTTAAGTATTCATATGAGGAATCATTTATAGTGTACCATTCAATTCAATTGATACTGTTCCATCATATTTCACAATACTTGATGTCGCTGGACTACCAAAAATGGTGCAGGACTACCATATGTGTTGAATTGGTAATTCCCGGGGACTACTGACTCAACATTTTAATGTCTAACCCCTGAGAGTTCAACTAATCGATTATCGCGCCAATTCTTTTGAACCGCCTCCTCTCCAATCTCTTCCCCAGATCATCCGTCGGGCGACGACAATCGTGCGAACTCTGCTCTTCCGGGCGGCGACAAGTACGCCACGACCAGGGCCAAGTGGTGTCCCCCTCCGCAGCCCCCCGCCGGCCATGGCCATTGGTTCGATGAGGGCGAGGCCCCCCCGGGCTACATCAGCATGCGGAAATCTGTGTCGTCGACGAACACCAAGTCCTCGACTCGCACCAAGTCCTCCAGATCGGCCAGCATCTGCGTCGTCAGGGACGACAAATATTGTGGCAAATAGTCTGCGGCAGTTTCCCGCCAAAAAGGATGTAACGATGTAGCAGAACCGGTATACAGCATCTTCTGTGGTTACTGTGAGTTGTTGTCGACGAATTGTAATCCAGTCTTCTAGATCAGCTGGTGTGTGCGTTGTCCACGGCGGACAAATAGTGTGGCAGTTAGTCTGCGGCAGTTTTCCCGCCAAAAAGGCTGTAGCAGAACCGGTATACAGCATCTTCTGTGTTACTGTGAGATGTTGTCGATTAATGGTAATCAAGTCCTCTAGATCGGCTGGTGTGTGCGTTGTCAGTGGCAGACAAATAGTGTGGCAGTTAGTCTGCGGCAGTTTCCTGCCAAAAAAGATTTAGCAGAACCGGTATACAGCATATTCTGTGGTTACTGTGAGATGTCGTCGACCACCAATGGTAATCCAGTCCTCTAGATCAGCTGGTGTGTGCGTTGTCCGTGGCGGACAAATAGTGTGGCAGTTAGTCTGCGGCAGTTTTCCCGCCAAAAAGGATGTAGCAGAACCGGTATACAGCATCTTCTGTGGTTACTATGAGATGTCGTCGACCACCAATGGTAATCCAGGCCTCATCAGCTGGTGTGTGCGTTGTCCGTGTCGGACAAATAGTGTGTCAGTTAGTCTGCGGCAGTTTCCCGCCAAAACGATGTAGCAGAACTGGTATACAGCATATTCTGTGTTCACCGAGCATCGATGCCGCGCAGTTTCAACTGACGTGATTGTGTGTTTGGGTGCTGCCTGCTATCCATGTGCCTCTATATTAAGGCTGTGGTGACTCAGGGTGGTACATTTGTAACACTTTGTGGTGGTGTTGCTGTCCATCATTGTTTCTGTGTTGCTGGATCACTGAATTGTTGTCCACGCTCCCAATTACGATGGCTGTCAAACGGTAAGGTGTCTCATCCCAGTTTCATTCTTTGGTATGACTGGAGCGTGAACTCTGGAGATCTACCCATTGGATAAGCGGTATTGTCAAAGACTTTACATTGAGACGTGCTTGCTGCTTCCTAACTTGATAGTTCCTAACTTGCTGCTCAAAACATGGGACTTTAATGTTGGTCAACAATATGTAGTGATCCACAACTTTGACAAATGGTTGCTGGCGGTGCTTATTATGCCCCGGTTGTCACGAATAAGCCGCTAAATTCGGCCAATCGGATGGCAGTTGAAGGTACAATGACAAGAACAGTATTAAAGTAGGAATTCCTTTCATAAGTTTGGTACCCATGATTTATAGAACAGTACAAAATGTGGCGCAGCGCAACAGACCGGGTTTTTATATCTTCCCGAGTTTGAGATTTTAAGAGTGGTCTTCTCCAAGCCACTTCTTGTGTCGTGGAACACATACATTACCATAAGCATGTGTTCTAGATTTTGGTGGCAGAAAGCTAATGGTCTCCTCTTTACATTAAATTGTCAAAATGACAAATGGTGAACATAATACATGCATCTTCGATGTTGCATCACATTATTATGTGGACACACCATGGCAACCAAATTGACCATTACGTCGGCCCTTTGGCCATGTTGAGATAATAGTGTCAAAATATTAAGAGGAGCCCATTACGGTGTATCAACTGCTTTGCGTGGCTCATGTAACCTCTGCGTTGAAAGGGGGCAGGAAACCTACTCAATCGATCACTTTGTTACCAAAATCAAGAAAATATTATACTTGCCCATTAGCTTCGTTTTGATGCCCGAATCAAGAAAATGTTTTAGAACAATAATTGAGTTGATCATGCTCCATTGCTCGAGTGATGTATATGGACCGTCTGCACGACCGGCCATGTTGGTGGTCTGTGTAAGCAACCAATCAACAATGTTGGTGGTCTATGTAATCAGCCAATCAGCAATGGTTGTTTCTTGGACAGGGGAGCACTAGTATAGTACATATTTCTGCTAAATTTGGTGAAATGACGTCGCATGCCGAAAGTCCGTTTTGGCGGAGAACCTCTGCCATCTCGAGATGAAGAATGCCGACGTAGTAGCCGACATGTCGTGTTAAATCACGTACAGGTACTTATCACTGGTTTGACCCCCGGGTCAGGCTTGACCCCCGGGTCAAGCCTTGACCCCCGGGTCAACCCAAGTTGCGTGGCGCAGTGGATAGAGTATATGCCTGCAAGCCGGTAGACCAGATAGTTCGCTAGGGTTCGAGACCCCTGGAGGTCGGGTCATACCAAAGACTTTAAAATGGTACATGTTGCCTTCTCGCTTGATGTTCA
>JAODAI010060893.1:0-12036 GCA_027575025.1 Scotoplanes globosa | reverse complement strand
GTTTCCTGGCCCTTTTCAACGCAGTGGTTATATGAGCCACCCAAAGCCTTTGATACCAGTTAGAGCCACTGGAATATCATAATTTTAGAGCCACTTGAACATAATCATATCTCTGAGGAGCAACTTATTGTTATATCGGCAGAGTTGAGGTCTATGACTGACCCAAAGCCTTTGATAAACAAATTCGAGCGACTGCAATTTTAGAGCCACTTGAATATAATCATATCTCTGAGGAGCAAATTATTGTTATATCGGCAGAGTAAGGGTGTGGTGTTTTCCATGCTACCTTGCCTCGCATCATCAAATGATCAAAGCATGGTCAGATTAAAAACTAAACTACATGCTTTCAACAGAACTATCTCTGTGCGCACCACTTTCCTCTAAACCGATCTGTTCAGTTTGTGCTGTCAAACGTAGGGATATTGTGGAAAGTATATGGCTGTGACACAGGTCTATTCTGGACTACCATCCTTAAGAAAAATAATTTGTCATGCCTAAGATACTACAGTATAATATTGACTTAACACACAATTGCTTGCAGAAGAATTATGCCAATACATACAATATTAACTTGACACACGATTGCTTGCGTAAGAATTATGTCAATATTATATAACCTAGGTTGGCATACAACGGGTCTATTCTGGACTACCATCCTTAAGGAAAATAATTTGTCATGCCTAAGATATTACAGTATAATATTGACTTAACACCCAATTGCTTGCGAAAGAATCATGCCAATACATACAATATTGACTTGACACACAATTGCTTGCGTAAGAATTATGTCAATATTATATAACTAGCTAGGTTGGCCTACAACGGGAACGTAATATGATTTAATTCTAGATACACAATATACAAACATTTTAGAAATGCTTGTAGTATATTGAGATTGCATGTACCTATAGTATGGTAGATTGTGTATACTACTATAATAACTGTATGGCCTACCCAACAAAATTATATTGCTGGTTCTCCTGTGGGTGACAGATGATAAAAAATAATTTCAGAAGAGCGGTTACTTTTAATAGAATTAAACTCCGGGTTGCTTTATCTGACCTGACAGATATGGTCAATTTTATCATAAGGTCATCTACTGTGGATGACTATGATCGGGGACCGTTTCGGTAGCCATAGCTGCTGTTAGCTTTGAAAGCTATTTTTAAATCTGACAATTGACATGATTGATATATGAGGATTCTAAGACAAAAACTAATATTGAGAGGGTCAATACTTACTTATAAATACCATGAAGTAGTCATTGATAATCGTCTTGATTGGCATGAGCATATTGATTACATTATGAAGAAAGTTAGCTCTAGGATGTATTGCCTTCGTACTATGAATAGATTTAATGTTAGTAGTAATATTCATAGATCTGACATTTGTGGAGTTTGGAAATCTGTTTGGTTGCTTGGGGTGGTAATGCTAGACTTGTTGCTACAAATAAAATTGATACTATAATTAGACAGGTCAATCGTATTATTGGGGAGGGGCAGCCATCAGTAGCTTCATCGTACCAACAGCTCGCTCCTACAGGTAGGTGTTCGGCTACTCAAAATTATGTGCGATGTATTTCATCCTCTCTAATTTATCTGGATATCGCTGTCATTCCACGTAGTGGTAGGATGAGGCTGCCATTAGCTAACACCAATACGCACACACTACTTCATCCCACAATCTATGAAACTTCACAATATTAATTTTAAAATATTTTGTTTATGTACATTTCTAGCAGATTCATATTTTAACTAGATGCGATTTTATGTATTTCTTGTAATAGTCATATTATTAGGATTTTGTTTATACTCTTCAATGTATTATCTTCTATTTGTATATGTTTATGCGAGTATCGATTTACCCCTTGTGGGTTTAATAAAGTTGACCTTATCTTATCTTCAATGCATTCATAGTTCTGTAGTGGCATGTGGTCACGTATATACCCATCAGTGTCATGTCACAGTCATACACATGCAGTATGGGTGCCAGGCACGGCTGTGATTTTTTTTATGCATTCCATGTTGATACAGGCGGGGATCCAGCAGTGACTTTTTAATATGCTTTCTATATATGCCAACATCATAGTGGCAGGAAAACTTTCAGCACATCACTTTTACAAAAATCCTGGGTATGTCCCCTACACACAATCTGAATCCCACCCGGTTTCGCGCGTCTGGCACTCACAGTTGCTGCTTGTGCGTTCAATTTGTGCCACCTTTTCGCAGACGTAACCAGTTTAAATATGTGAATGATTAATTATACAAAATGTATTATCATGATCGATTTTAAACACAATGAAAGTCAAAAATATAAATTTGTGAATACAAAATTGACTTTATATTGCGTAAAATGTTGCACCAGATAGCAACTAAGGATACTTTGCTTTTCAAAATGTTAACTTCACTGTGGTTAGTAACCATGTACTGTAACAGTATTACAGTATAAATACAGTATCGTTGTCAAGGTTTATGTGAGACTATAATCCTGTACGACAGGTCATGACAGGTCAGCGATGCTCGCTGGTGCATAGGAGGATTATAAAATTGTTCACCCTAGCGGATGCGGGTACAGCGACATTGACACCAGGTTCAGTGTCTGCTGAAATCTGCTGAAGTTCAAAGGAGGCTGAGATCGTAATGTACTGTTCCAGCTACACCTTTGTCAATGGAGGTTCTGCACGTTCCGTCATTTCATCAAAGTTAAGAGTATTATACTATTTCTGTGACACCCATGGTATTGGTATAACCATTGCTGATTGGGTGTAAACAGTCCATGTGAGGGTCATGTGATATAAACAAAGAACCTTGACCACCAGTGTGCAAAACTAGCTCTATCTTAATCCTGTCTGATTCTGCCAAACGGTCAAATGCCAGTTTTAAATCAATATATACTGTCACTGTGGGTGCATATTACAGTCTCCCTCCCATTCAGCTCAGCAGTGCAGTGAGCTAGGCCATCTGACGTTCTGCATGCGATGTCATTTCATCGTCTTTAGCAGTATTCTAATATAAAAATGCCCTTGGTATTGGCGTAACAATTGCTGATTGGCTGATTAACAGACAACGATTGGATGTTGACAATGATATTTACATAACTTGACATAATTCAAACGCATGCTAAACCTCTATTGGTGCTTTCCACAGTCTGCATGTGTAGGTTCTTTTCCGTCCACCCACAGAATACCGATTTTCCCAGGGGACAAAATAAACCCGGGTTCAAGACTTTGCAATTTCCAGCGATGTTGGCCGTGCCTCAGTGTGACGTATTAATTATCTGGTACACTCTTTGTGTATATTACATGTTATCATCAGGGAGACTAAAGAAGTTACTATATTGTTCTAAATATCAAGTTTCTTGGTCTTTAACGAGGTTATATACAGTAGGATCCATGCAAAGGCTATGATATATGTAACCAGGTTGAGATAGTACAGAATCAGTGTTTGTTTTTAGGATTTACACTGTGATGTAACATGCTCAAAGTGGTAAATGATGACAAAGTTAGTGGGATAACCATCAATAAATAGATCTGCCTATGGGTTGTAACATGTTAAATTACATCATGCACATCTATAGATATGAAATTTGACAATCACCAATACTCATATCGCCATAGCACTATAGAATATTTTCTGACCGAAACATATCAAAAGACAGTGCTTTTTAATTAAAAATAAAACATTTAATTTCTCACCATTTCCAGTTAGCAGCCATCTAAACTACAGTGATTTTGAACTGTTTGCAATTTCCAACCACACAGTATGCCTTATAGATGCTATACAAAACCAAGGCCACACAAAATACAATCTATTCACTTTGCAAATGAGATGTATTATACAATAGGCCTCTGTAGATATGTAGATATACTGCCGACATTGCATTTCACAGATAAATTATTGTCAGTACATGTCCTGTTTTAGTTGATAACCTTATTACCGTGGCAACAATGCTCCTCCGAGCTGGTACTTGTGGATTAAATGACTAATTATCATAACTATAGTATGTGCAGCCACGATCCGTGCACACAATCGTGTTCACACTAAATGCCAACTTCGAACATAGATCTGTGAAAGTGAGTTTAATAACAAATTGCACTTTAGGATACATACCGTTCACACAGAATTCACACAGATTGGAGATTGAATTGGTTTAATCACATTGGACTCTGTATTCACAGGCACCAATTCAACCCAAATGATTTATTCTGCAGGCAATACTTTGCCCTATACTGTAAGTTCCTGAAAATCAATCATCACAGATCTATGATTCAATTGACATTTAGAGTCGTATTGTACTACTTTATAGTATATTTAAGTAGTAGGTCGGAGTCCTGTCCAGTGATAAATCCTTTGCCACACACAATGATATTGCACAAGGTTTTAACGCATCTTCAACCCGTATAATTAACCCATACAACCATTTAATATAATATCAACATTTATTATATACACTGGAGTTTATAGATGTTTCCAAGGTATCAATGGTCATATATCTGTACAATACTGACGTAATTTAATAATGGATAATTAAATTACGCCCCAAAGTTCCAGATAAGATCTACTACAGTAAATGTATCCTTGTTAAGTATATTCTATTCAGATATAAACAAATAAAAGGAATGGCCATACGGGATACATGTAATTCCCTACTATTTGCGAAAAAATGTCTAGAAGATGTCTAGAATAAGATGACCAGTCTAGAATAACGAGACAGGTAGTCCTGCCCCAGGAACGCCATTCTGATGGACGCCCCTCAGCAGGTTTAGCCAATGAACTGACATAGTTACCGGGGTGTGGCCACTGTCATAAAGATGGGAGCCACTGTGAGAGTCAAGTGATTGTGGAGGATCAGTTGGTAATCCAGGGCTCGAAATAAGAATCGAAAGGGGCAAGGCCAAAATGGCCAGGTTACCAGGGCAGACTGTTTTACCCACAATAGGGTCACCTCATAGCACAGACAGTCAATGCAAAATTTGGCCTTCGGTATACAATTATTTTGGAGGGCATCTAGGCCAAAGTGAAGGGCACGGAGGCCATGGCCATTGGCAGGCTTATTGTGAAAATCTAAAAAAAATGACACATCAACACGATATCTCAATAACAGTAAGTCAGATTAAGTTGATATTTGGTACAGGGTTGGTGAGGAGGCCTATTGATTTTGACAATGATACCTCGCATATTGCGAAAATCTCAGTAAATGGCTCGTTAAAACACAATATCTCAACAACCGTAAGTTGGATTAAGTTTATATTTGTACCTGGCTGCCACGAGAGTCGGTTAGGAAGCCTATTGATTTTGATGTCATCTGATACCTTGCATAGTAATGAGTGGGCGGAGCTTATTGTGAAAATATAAAAAATGTACTTTGTTAGCCTATTAAATTACAAATTATGACCTATTTTAATCATTTCAGCACCTAAATTTATTGCCTTTTTTGCCAATGAATGTGAAGTTCTCCATTTTAACAAAAATAAACTGCTAAGAAGCTCTTACAGACTTAGTACTATTAAAAATCAGTTTAAATTTTAGAAACTTTCAGTACAGGTGTAACACTAGACCTGACCGTAGTTTCTGGTAATAACATGTACCCTACGGTATTGTTTAACACCAATATGTTGCGTTAAACAACACCCAACCGTGTCTATTTTATCATCTTTACGCACAGCTACAGGTGAAAGATACAGTATACCATAGTGGCTACAGTCAAGAAATATTGTCCGAACTGAATTGATCAGCAGACCGCTGCTGTGATGGAAGTTTACCAGTCCAAGTTCAGCTACAGCCAAGTGGCAGACAGTGTGCTGACTTTCAGTGCAGGCGAAACGTTCTACGTCCTAGGAAGACCAAACGAGAAGTGGTGGTTTGCCAAACGGGTTGTCGACAACATCTTCGGATATGTCCCAGCGTCGTATTTAGAGGTAAATGTATAGCACATATGGCATGATTATTGGTGGTCTACAGTATCACATCTACAGGGGGCCTACTTATTAAATATGAAATATAGTTGGCTAAAAACTATATTAATTAATGTAGGTCTGCATAATTAACAAATATTTAGGGCTTGCCCAAATGTCAATGTTTTTGTGTTCTTTCATGTCTCCTTGAATCATACGCGCTATAACGGCTAATATGCATTTTCAAAACTTGGCGGCAATTTCGTCCATAAATTCATCAGTTTTGATGGAAAACATTCCTTGTTTTTGCCTTTCTATATTCTTCTTGGCGTTTGGAATTGATTTATAGGACTTGGGTGAACTATGAGGTGTATCTGTACATCAAAATTCCTTATCTACTGAACGACTTCGATTTGGAAATTACACAGTAAGCCAATACAAACTTTCTGCCAGCAATATTACAACTGAGTACATGACGTCACAATCTCACCAGCTCTTGAATGAGGATGGCGCGTTCATTGCATGCAAAGTTAGGTCCTTGTTTTGTTGTATTTTTGAAGTTCTGTACGTACATTTTCACAAAAAATATTAAAATGTTAAAATATTATTATCACTGTATTATCATGGATGTTCATTGAGGTTGGACTATCCTTTTATTGATAAATGTGCATGATATAGAATGGATACATATAGGCATACAGTGTATAAATTTAATTTGATTTATTTTCCCTTACAGCCTGCAAAGGAAGCAGTCATTGGGAAATTAGTGCCCGATAACCGAAAAGATACCGTGAGTATTATTAATTACCACTGGGCTTTGCTGGGTCCATGTCAAGTCAACTATCCCATAGATAACCACCAGGCCGGACAACTATCCCCCTGACAACTATCACCACATAAAATTGAATCCTTTTCGGGTTAGGGTTAGGGATGTCCTGGGGTAATTGTCGGTTGTCCAGTTAAGTAGTTGCCCTAGCAACGCTGGGCCTACAATACCTTGGATGCAATTTGCAAACGCTGGTACTTGAACACTGTATTGTACATACATACTGGATAGAAAAAAACAATCAAATAATTAATATAATTCAATCTATCATGCAGACATGCACATGGTATGCAGGAATGCTCTGAAATGCACCATTTAACCCTTTCAATGCCATGGTCGCGTGAATGCACCATCACTTACTCTTTTCAGGACGCCAAAGCCACATACATGCGACTTGGCGTACATCGTCAGATTTTGTACATTCGGTTCACCCCCTGTCAACTTCAAATCGGGTGCAATCAACGTATCACTAAGTTTTCGACCTAATGATCCCAAACTTAAGTTCGTTTTACATTGACTTTTTTCAAGTTCTTGAACATATATACAAAATCCGGGAATTCAGTTTGTGGAATATGCATGTATGATATTATAGTTAGACAATGGAACAACAATCCGATGGAGAGGCTCGTAGATAATATTCCATAACTTTACCACCGTTCACCAATACATATAATTGATTTTGGTATCATATTAAAGATACAAATGTTCTACACAACCCTGCTTTACTCTATAAATTGATCAGAGCATGTTTACTTGTAAAAAATGATAATTGAAAAGTCACTGTCATATAGCCGCATATTGGAAAAGCTAGCTGGCGCTCAGCAGAGGAAGGCTATTGTTGAAAGCTAGCTGGACTTGAACGGGTTATTAATATTTTGAAACAGAGTGATGATGATTATATTCGAGTGGCTCTAACTGGTGTGTCCGACAAAGGCTTTGGGTCGGTGGCTCATATAACGTCTGTGTTAAAAAGGGCCAGGAAACTTACATGTAAATCAATCAATAATAATAAAAAAAATGATCACCACATTGCATAGTGGATAGCAAAAATAAGCAAAATAGTAGGATACAGTATATCATACATATTTATACAGGTGTGCAGTGCAAAACAATGTAAAAATCAGAAAATGCTGAAAACTTTTCGCTAAAATATTTACCAACTTGGTCAATGCAATATGTTAGGAATGAAGTGTTATAACATAGAGTGTATGGAGATGGTGTTAGCGGTGGTGCAGGGTCACGTGACCACAGATGACGTCATGGGTCCTGGAGCTAGTTTAGTAATATGGTCAGTTGTATGGGGGTTTATACATTAGTCATTCTATGGAAGGCCGGTATAAAGTATAGTTGCACAGTAGATTCCATAACCAGGTATATTATTAGATACATTTCTGCACATGGTACACAGGAATGCTGTGAAATGCGCCATTTAAATGGTACAAATCCGGAGTGATGATTACATTCGAGTGGCCATTGGCGAGATGGCGAGCGTGTATGTCCAGGGTTTCCGACAGGATCGCAAATTAGGGCAGTATGTATGTATTTATGTATGTATTTACAAATATTTATAAAGTGCCTTTTCCTAGATGTTACAAAGCGCTCAAGGAAGGAGCAGGAGAAAAAAAACTTAGAACCTAGGAAAAAGATATGATTTCAATAATCGTTTAAACTGACTGACGAACGTAGCATTGCATGCACACTTCTAGAGGGAAAGAATTCCATACAGTAGCAGCTACAGAAGAGAAAGTACAAAACCCAGCTCTGGAAATAGTACGTCTTTGAACCAGAATATTTCCTGACATAGAGCGATAGAGCGTAGGTTTCTGGATGGTGCATACCGTTGAATATGTTTATATTGTAGTTTGTCATTATATTCAGTCCTTTAAGGGTTTACTCTGATTACTCTGAGCATATGATACACAAAATACTTTGGAAAACTGAGCATATTTCAGAGAAATATGACTACCTGTTTTTTTCTCTCTTTTTTTCATGCAGACAGAAGCTGCATAATATTTTTAGCTTAATGGAATCAAAACAAAAAGATCTACTGATTAAAATTATGCAAAACTTATTTTAAAAACTAATGTTTATTTATGGTGAGGAGATAGTCCCCAATGTTGTAGTGCATAACACAATTGTTTAGCCTCCCTTTGTTATATATATGGACACCAGTCTTTTTGAAAACTGGATCACTAATTATTTATACTCCAAGTGTGACAATACTGTCAAGCAGGCCTATTTGCATGCATGTCTAGTACCATGGACTGTGTCGTAGATCTATTATTAAAACGCTCCAGTAGATCTATTATTAAAACGCTCTGTCACATGTTCGACACATGACTTTAAATAGTTCAATTTAATAAAGAGCCTTTCTTCTGGGATTACAGCAGACTCGGCTGGCAGAGCGCATATCTGGTGGCAGAGAACGTGGCCACAGGAGTTAATAAAGACATCTACATGTAGTTCAATAATTGGTATATAGTTGAATTGACGTTGTGTGAAAATTGATCATTCTTTACAATGATTGTAGTACTTGATCTGTATTATTCACACATCAGGGTTAGAAATGAACACTGTTAAATTGGTAGCCGGGGGCTAATAATCTCTTTGGACAACCACATACTGTATGACTTCTTAGTAGTGTAGACTACCATATTTATTATTTAGGTTGCCAGAAATAATGTTAAGCCTACACTATGCCTGAGATCTATAGCTATGGGCTGTTGTAGCAAGGTGTAAGCTACTTGGAATATATGTGTAGGTAATTAGGGCTAAATATTGCCTACCAACTGGTCCTCCACAATCACTCAACCCTCACCAGTAGCTATCTGCATGGCAGTGGCCACCCCCCAGTATCCACTTCCTAAATACGTTACCTTATAATAACAAAGAAATTGTGTGAATAATACAGATCAAGTACTACAATCACTGTATATAATAGCAATAAAACTTTAACCCATAGCCCCCTTGACTAATACAGCCCCCCCCCCCCCCAATTATGTCACACCTCGTGACTCACAAATCTCGTGATATACACATGTATTACATATCCTTAAAACATTCGTTTTAATATTTTGGTTTTAGAGCTGGAAAAATGTGTTGTAATTTTACATTTTTGATAGTTAGTGATAAGGTTTAGGAGAAACTACTTCGGTTCGTAGGCTAAACCTGGTGAGGGGAGCGTCCATGGATGAGGACGTAAAATGGCCATATTTTCTCAACGAGTAGGGAGTTATCCCGGATTCGAACCCTCGATCTCGCGTTAGCCTAACCACTGAGCCATTTCAACATATAATATTTAAAGCCAAAAATTTCATAAGATGCTTAGCTGTATATTAATTGTAGGTAGATAATTGTTTGAATTTCGGCCTATAAACTTGCATACAGGGGATTCTTCATTTCAGTGAATTAGGTTCAGCCTCCTTATATTAACTCTAACTATATAGCTTACTTTCGGTGCGGTTAAAATAGTTGTATTATGGGTGCAAAGAACAGTAATTACTATTGCCTGCCCAATCAAGATTACAATCAAGTTGACCAGTGCGTACGTCACCATGCAATGCAGGTTAGAGATTGGCGTCTGACCAATATTCCTATTACTTGAATTATACACCACCGCTTCCCCAAATTTTGATTTGTTTGGTAGCTGTGCACACGGTTATTATACAAACAAACTAATAACAACAAGTTATCAGTCGGGAAGGCTGATTTAATTTTACGGCACTCTGCGACTACCAATATAGTGGGCGAAGTCTAAAGACTTCTAGATTACAACTTCGCGTCGGGTGGTCATTAAAACTTGAAGTCAAAATTGTGTATTTTGGAATTTTGAGAAAGGCTTTCGCATGGCACCCGAGATTCGTACCCTGTATCTCCTTAATTGCTGAGCTTCATAGCTTCTAAATCCAGCGACCTTAGCCGCTCTAACCGTAGCGGATATTCTGCCAATTGCTGAGCTTCATGAATAACTTCTGTCTGACCGGTTAACTCAGTTGGTAGAGCGTTGGACTTATGATCGCAATGTCAGGAGTTCGAATCCGGAGTGATGATGAATATATTCCAGTGGCTCTAACTTGTATATCAAAGGCTTTGGGTGGCTCATATAACCACTGTGTTGAGAAGGGCCAGGAAACCTATTCATTCATTAAATTTCCCTCCCATGTAGTACAATGTCAAATGTCAATGAGAGTGGAGTGGCATTTCTTGAACCCTTTGACTACCCAACAGTAGACAAATCCGCCTGCAAGTCAGGAGATAGTTTATCCACTTTGTAAATAAAGTGAAAGAACGTCTCCATGGACACTTTCGTTCACAAAAAGCTTCTGTAAATTTCATAGAAATCTAGTAAATAATTGTAATTTTCAAGTAAAAGATACAAGTATACTTTCTAAAGCAAGAAATGGGAAAGAGGATATCAAAGAGTTATCATGGTCACAAGTTGACTTCTTGCTTTATCTTTATTGTATGAGATTAGAGCATGGTCTCCAATCCAATGATCCTCGACTAGGAAATAAGATGGCGGTATTACTTAGCACGGTTAAAATAAGCTGTTAAAAACATAGAATCGAGATGTGACTGCCATAAAGAAGTCCGCGGTTTAGTGACCACAAATTTTGGCGTCGGACCCACGATTCAATAAAAAGGCTTTGAGAATCTCTTATTTAAATGACTTTTATAATTTCATTAAAAATATATCAAATATTGTCTAATAAATTAATGAATGAATTAACTTTTTCCAGGAAACCGTGACAGTCGGTCAGTTCTCCGATGTCCTATTCAATCGGGGGGTCAACAAACAGGAGGCTGAAGAGGTAAGGTCAATTTTATGTCACGTTCAAAATTAAATCCATTTGCTCTAAGGTGCTTCATACAGTCCTATAAAAAGTGTACTAGCAATGATACTTTGTATTGCTGTTGAAATGGCCGAGACTTTAATAGTTTATCAACTATTGGCACTAACTCTCTAGGCTTCTTGAATGTGCATTGGAAGGTGATTCCACTAATTAGGACCATAGCACAGGACAGTGATCTGCCAGTAAATGTCACTATATGCATTCATGGTACACAGCATGTAATTTTAAGGGTCGTCCCATTGCCTGAGACTACCAAAATTCTGGAAGGACTACCCAAATTTGGAGGAAAAAAATATAGGTTGTCCTTCAGACTACCAAATATTCAGGAATATTTATTTGAGAAAGTAACTTTTAAGATTAAAAAAATGCATATATTGCTGCATTGTTTACTTGTCTTTCATGTTTTGTAGTACTTGTGCATGTTCTTGAGTGTTGGCAGTCTGGTATGATTGTCTAGTTGTTAA
>JAODAI010060782.1:0-12036 GCA_027575025.1 Scotoplanes globosa | reverse complement strand
TTTTTATTTCACTAATATCTCAGAAAGTACATTCGCGACTTTACGCCGTTTTCGTGGTACCAGGTCACATATGCGATCCAATACTTTATAGTTTTTGTTTGATTTTTTCGGAAAACATTATTATTGTTAGGAAAATGTCTCATTTCAAACAAATCTTTACTTAGATTCAAATTTGGTGAGATATTCAACTTTTCTGATTTTAGGCGGTAAGCTGTGTCGCTGTATAGTTGGTATTAAGACATACATAGCGGGGTGGGTAATTTACCGATATAGCTTAAAGGGTCACTTTACAGATGTAGATTAAAGGGTCACGCTGTGTGATATGAACCAATTTAAAGAAAACTATGGCAGGTCAGATTTGGCTTTTTTCATGAGAGGTCAAAGTTTATAAAATTCCCATTCTTGACCGCTCTGCTACAACCCGGTTATCATTATGATGGTGTATACTTACCACATTGGGGCTATTCCAGGCGGTAGACGATGATGTTCGACCAGGCTTGATCACATCTCGGATTTTTCTTCAAGAAAAAGAAATATCAAGTGTTAATATTATAATTATTATTAATTTTATTTATATGTTTCCACAATAACAATGTCATATATAATACAAACAAGAGTATGTGAATCAATATAAAATAAGAATGTGTGAATCAATGTAAAATTGCAATGTGATGAAAGTATTCTCGGAAGCCCTGTACGTTGCGTGGTGCAATAGGCTTAGCTATAATGTAGAACACTTCTATTTGTAATATAATGTCATCATAATGGGAAAGAAATAATATTTCCATAGCGTTTAATACAAATAGTCCGACTGATGTGCTTCATTAATACCCTGGTCACTGGTAAGTTGTTAATCCCACAAATAGGTATCTTATTATAAAAACACTAACGTGGGATGCTATATCAGAACGCTCTCCGGTTATAGTAGTATTGGGCGCGAATTTTGGTACAACCACGCGCTCCGGTTATAGTAGTATTAATTGTTATAATAAGATACCAGGCGTATATGTGCGCGCCGTTTTATACAGTGGTCCGATTCATTGTACGCGTACATACTTTGTGTAGTATTGCATATCATATCGCGCAACGTGAACAAACTATTTTAGCAGGCATAGCGCGCATAGTTGTCACGTCCACGCCTAAACTGCGTCTGCGTTGGTTTATATTTAAAGTTCAACATGAATATTCCAGACAGGACATTTTTCTATTGCTATGGTTTGCATGTAATACTAACACGCACTATATATACAACATTACATGCATGTCCTAACCGGACACCAAAACTTGTCCTCCCTCGTCGCAGATGCCTCTTCTAATCGTTCAAGATAGATTGGTTCAGGCGTGAAGGTCAATGTCTGGTTCTTGGCCAGAAACCCCGGATCCGGCAGCAATGTTACCCCAGGTCCGCGAAGCGAACAAAACCATCCTTCACCACTAAAGCATGCATAGGTGCTCCTCCTCCTTGCCGAAGCTGCCGCTAGCAGGAACACCGTTTTAAGCGTCAGTAAGTGTAAGTCAATGGAGCCCGTTGGTTTGTAAGGTGCCTTCCCCCAGAGCCACAAGGATCTCATCTATGGACCAAGCCGGAGCTAAACGTCTAACTGCTGGCCTTGTGTGGAGCATATCCTTATCAGACTCGAAACAACTTCCTTTGGACCAATCGTGGATCCATCGTCAAAGCCCTTATGAACTGTTGAATAGAGACATCAGAAAGTCGGTTGACGCTCGTAGCTTGGTGTCGAATTGTCTACAAAGGAGTAGAAGCTGGATCGCTAGTTGACACAGGGACCAAGAATGAGTCCCCCCTTCTCTGTTGGTATCGGCCACTGTGGTCGTATTGTCCGAGAAAATTGTGATCCGGTAGCCTCGTAGATCGTAGGCCCATTTAACTATCGCTAAGTAGTTATATGTAAACAAGATAGCTGGGTCATCCACGTTCCCAGTGAAGCATCCGTTCTAATTGTTGTCATGGGTCGCATGTCTCAGAAGGGCCTGCCTCTCAGCAGGTTGTTGCGAGATGTCCACCACCAGAGAGGCTCTATCAAAGACTCTGGTAGGTGAATCAGCTTGGACAGGGAATCCACCGCTTGTGTGTATTGCCAATGAAGATGGAACTGTATCACCCTATCTGTAGACGACAATAAGGCACTACCTCGGTAAAGCTGGCTAGATACCCCAGGAGACTCAGCCAAGATGATGCTGGATGAGATTTCTTTGTTAGGAACTCGTTGATGAATTCTAGCATCTTGACAACTCTCTTTTCCGAAGCAAAAGCCTGGCCCTCTTTTAGGTCCAGACATGCCCCGAGGTAGATAATCTTGGGAAGGAACCAGATCTGATTTTTCTAGATTTATCAGTCAACCTAGCTCCAGCAACAAGGGCACACATGTTGATAACGCTGCTTGTGTTTCCTCCTTGGATGAACCCAGTATTAGCCAGTCGTCAGATATGCAAATACCATAATACCCTGGTTCCTTAGGCCACTATCACCCTGGCTATCCGAGTGATGACCCTCGGCGCCGTCGAAAGTCCAAACGGAAGGGCCCCGAAGGCGAAGTCTTCCCCCCTGTAGCGAAAAGCGAGGAAACGATGTGACGTTTGGTGCATCGGAACATGGATATACGCGTCACGCACCCCATAGACCCTTTCGCAGTAACGGAATTATTTCCGCTAGAATCTCCATACAAAATGTCTTTGGTATAATGTATTCTTTGTTCAATTTTTTGAGATTGATGATCGGCCGCCAAACCCGCGGCCCTTTGGGGGTCAGAAAGAACGAGGATCGGTAGAGTGGGAATAGAGAATCCGCATTTGTTTCGTTTATGTGTAAAACCGCCCGTTTCCTTACCAGCTCTAGAATTTTATGCTTCACAGCTTTGCGTTTAACCGGGTCCGCAGGTATCGGAGTACCTATCATTACTTCCTCTGTTGGCGGTGGAGATGAAAATTCCATCCGAATCTTATCAGATTAAAAACCCACGGACCCGGTTCCAATTTTCTCGATTTCTCCAGTATACTTGAAGTCTCCCCCCCCCCACAGGAGGAGGAATCTCGGTGGGGTGGGCGCCCTCAGGACTTGTTGAAACTGCGAGAAAGACCTTTATTATAACCACAGAAACTGTCACTCGAGTCACCTCTTCTTCTTCCACCATTGTTGAAAAGACCAGTGCTTCTTGGACGAGGAGTTCCATGATTACCTCTCGTACCTCTCATACCACCAGCAGGACGACTCTGTTCACGATTACCACCGTCATAGCTGGTTGGTTGTCTAGCTCCCCAAGCTGGAACAGAAGAACTTCTTCTCGAACTAGAAACACCAAAGCCCAAGCGCGAAGTATACATCTTTTTCTATGGGCGAGCTCGAGGTGCTGGAGCCCTACGCTTCTGTGAAGATGTCGAACCCAAGCTGACCTCTGACCACTCCTGTTTTTTCGTCTCTGCTAATAATGTGTCGTCAAATTTCCCTTCAAAGAGATCCTCAGATGGAACCACCACATCTCTGAACCTCTTTCGGATCGCTGGGGCTTGGATGTCTAGATCCATTATCACCGAATGAATGAATAGGTTTCCTGGCCCTTTTCAACACAGTGGTTATATGAGCCACCCATTGATATACCAGTTAGAGCCACTGGAATATAATCATCATCACTCCGGATTCGCCGACTCCCTTCTCTCATGTGATACAGGCAAAGGAATGTTGTGAGAACTCTTAGATGACTTTGGTCATTGTCGTCACCTTTAACAATGACCAGAGACAGGAGTTCCGAGATGAGAATTAATGATGAGACAAATCTCATACCTTCTTTAGCTGTTGGGTCAATCTTTATCAGGACAGCCTCACTACACTTCTTAAATACCCTTCGCATTAATATTGCCCTTATCCTTGAGCTGTTGAATTGCTCGTTCCGGTATAAAAGGCGTCTTGAAGAAATCCACATCCTCAATCTCAAGATGTGTTGACGTCAGTGTAAATCTCGAGCCTTCCGGTCTACCCTTGACCTTCTCGGTCAGGGCTTTGTCAGGGCTTTTCCTCCTTCTCTTGCAGATTACAAAATAATCGAGTCTTCTTAGCCGTGGAGGGGATTTCCTCCTCTGGCTTCTCAAAACCCAATTGCTCACGAAGTATAGTTACTGCTTTCTCAAACAGCTCCCTTGAGATGCAAGTATTCATGGCAGCTTTCTCCATCGGCACTTCTTCAGGCTCGTCACCATCTTCCTGACCTTCTATCAAATATTTAAGTCTGGTCATAAAGGAGGGAGAAGCTCCCGCTATAGTGTCCGAGATCTGCTTCTGTCAAAAGAACCTGCATAGGTTCCTCTTGTTCTCCTGTTTGTTCATTCATGACCTCTGAATCAATCACTTCCCCTTGGACTTCAACGTCCAAATCTGCTAGCGAGGAATCATCCTCGATTGACACCCCATGCAGGGATTTTATTAAGGGGAAGGACTGCGGTTGAGACGAGCCTTGGAGCTCGGGCTGAATTGTAAATTGAGATTGGAGACTCGAACCAGCACACATATTTGGTGTGCTAGGTTTCTGGAACTGCTGTAGTGCTTGACGTTGCATTAAGTTCCATTGTTCCTCCATCTGGGTCCGCTGATATCACATTCGCTCCTCGAGGTATCGATTATATACGAGAAGAGAATCCCTCGTTGCGTCCATCTCTGGAATAGCGACGTCACCTGACAACACATTTCCCGGTTGTTGTGGAACCTCCGCAACCTTGCAGGCATCCTCATTTCTGGAGGCATCCCCATTCTTGGAGGCATTCCAAACCTTAGAAGCATCCCCTATTTCTGGAGGCATCCCCATCCTTGGAGGCATTCCAAACCTTGGAAGCATCCCCATTTCTGGAGGCATCCCCATCCTTGGAGGCATTCCCATCCTTGGAAGCATCCCCATTTCAGGAGGCATCCCCATTCTTGGAGGCATTCCGTCTTTGGAAGCATCCCCAGCATTGGAGGAATCCCCATCCTTGGAGGTATTCATCGCACCACCCGACGTTGACGCAGTAGATCTTGAGCGTGATGTCTGCTTCCCCGATGCAGCCTTCTTTACGTTAGAACTCTTCCGAACAGAGGGTATCGACACAAGAGTTGAAAAAGCCGATGATGCTGAAGATTTTCTCCCGCAGACTTCCTTCTTTTCCGATTTATCAGGGGTTCTAGACTTCATCCAATCTTTTGCCGCCTCCCACTGCTTATCCGTGAAGATTACACAGACGCTGCAAGGGTCAGCCACGGAACAGTCCCGGCACAAAGGGCAGTCATTGTGACCATCCCAACTATGTGGCATGAAGTTGTTGCACCTCAGACATTGTTTTTTCCCCGCCATTGCAGCTAAGGAAAAGAATTACAACATCAAAAAACGAACAAAAACGAACGTAACAAAGAAACAGAAACCGACTACAGTAAGCTCCCTTGCTTTTATAAATGTAGTACACGTCATAGAACGTAGAAACTGTCGACGAAAAATAAAGTTAGCAACACTAAAAGGTGTTTGACTAACAGCTTTCAAACCCTGAACCTCTAAGAGGCTAGGTTCGATAAAGCTATGCTACAACGTTACCGGCCTAGATAGGCTACAGGCCTATAGTCTATCGCTGATAACGTTCGAATATAATACCGATAAGCCTAGCGAAAATTAACAGTTTTTCCGAGAAGAAAACTATATAAATTTCTTCTAAACCTATCAGTGACTAAACTTACAAATGATCCAAATTTAATAAAACAATCCAAAATAAATTTGCCAAATAATTCTGATTAGGTCACTTGCAAGCAAAGTCAGGAATTATTAGGTTATATCATAGGATGTATGTAATGGTGTTGGCGCCAATATATGGTCATGTGACATGGGAGATGACGTCATGGGGGGCCTGATGGCAAAAGTTTACTAGACATAGGTCAGTTGTATAGGGTCATACTATTAGTTATGAAATGGGATGGAAGGTGAGTATAATGTTTATAGATTCAATAACCAGGTTATATTCTTAAAACCTAATCAATCAATCAATATAATCTCTTTGTTGATAAGATCCAGGAAACCTATATATATATATAATAATATACATATTAATTAATTTATTCATTGTTCCTTGCAGGTCACCGGTGACCGGTCCATTTCTAGTGCTTTCTCTCAGCTGATACAGGAGGACGGGCCCAGGGGACTGACGAAGGGTCTCACGGCCCGTCTCATAGCCACTGTACCCAACAGCTTTGTCATAATACTGGGCTACGAAACGATAAAGAAATACAGCTTGAAGGATTTATGACTGATGCAGTGAGTATATATGTATACAGTGTACAAGGAATCACTCGATGAACTTTCAATGACCTTTGACCTGCTCAGGTCACATTTTCTCTTTGCGGGGCCACCCCAGCTTACATTTTCTCTTTGCTGAGCAACCCAAGATACAACCTGTATCATAAACGCTCCTATTCGTTACCTTGCAACAAAAAAATTTGACCCAGTGGTGATGTCACCTTTTACTCCGGATCATAGCTACTGTATAGTACCCGTAGTATCGGTCCGGATCATAGCTACTGTATAGTACCCGTAGTATCTGTCTTAAATCTCAATTTATAATTCTGCTTACAGTTACTGCGAGACGGTTGAATATATTTTTCACAAATGTAGAGCATCCATCTGCCAGTATCGCGTCCATGTGGTTTCTAGATCACTGGAAGTCTCCCCAAAGCCTGTAGAATAATATATATATCGCTTTCTCGGTTGATGTTCAGCGTACAAGGTTGGAGCATGCATGGGCAATAGTCCGGTGATCCTCGACTAGGACCAAATTTCCAAGGACGGCGTTATTAAACCGGACGGTTACAAATGATCCATTAAATCTATAAATCAATCTAAAAGTTGTTGGTACAGGGCCATTACAATACTATTGAAGCATAAAATGTACAGCCTAAGTTATATGTAATATATATATGTAATTTGTTATAGAGTTTATCTGTAATTTGAAATGTCAGCGTTATTAAACCGCAACGTTAGAAACAAACCAGCCGTCTAAGACAATCAATCAATCGTAAATTACTGGTGGTCTTTGTGTTAGTCTCGCGTCAACCGATTAGAGAAACCACAAGACTGCGATAAGTGTGACCGTGATCTCATTTACACAGCGCTGTAATGTCACCGGACCAGCACCGTAGGTTGTCTTTCATTTCACGAGCAATCCATTGAGAGTCTATTCTTTTCAAAACCTACAGATTAATGTACAACCAACTTAAAATTATCCCGTAAATTAATTTTCCTTGAATATATTCCTTTATTTCTTATAACGTTACTTTGAATTATCACATATCCTACAGTTGTTGACTAAAGTATATTTCAGGGTACGGTTGGTATTAAATGCGTAATAGGGGAATCATGCGATGAGATAATTAGGGGAATCATGCGATGAGATAATTAGGATTCCCCCCTTTTTTTTCTGGGGGGGGGGGGGGAACTATGCCAAAAAGGGGGATAAAATGAAAACAATAAAGAAGAAAGGCCAGAAACCATAAAATATATACCACTTTCACCATTTTAGTGTTATGCAGGTACAGTAGGTAGTACATTCATAAATTCTCCAAGGATAACAAATACATATCTGCCATTTTAATGTGTCAACATAAAACGGGGGGGGGGGGGAGGGCCCTCTATTTTGTTATTGCAAGGAGGAAAAATTCCCTCGCCCAAATATCAAATCCCTCCCTCAAATATCAAAACCCTCCCCTTTTGAAAGGTCAAAGAAGGCTTTCCATCGCATACGTTTGAGTCTAGCGCCACCCAGCCGTCTGTTTGATCTTATTTTCTGTTTGTTAATGGACCGCTGTTATTCGTTTACAGGAAGGCACTACAAAGTAGCCGTTGCTGTTTATACATCCTACTGTAGTTATCCACCGCAATATGCATCTGGCTATGGGCTAATTAAATTTTCCCCGCACTACAGCGTCCGTTAGCGTCCGTTGACCGTCGCTGCTCAATTTGTAATCATGTCGTTAACGCTATTCACATAGTAGTAGTGCACCACGCACGGTTGCCTCCTGCATTTAAATTATGCATATAAATACAAAATAGAGTCTGAAAAGATTTACTTGGGCCTGAAGGATCATAATTTCTCACAGTTTTAGCGTTCGATATTCTGTGAAATGTAGATTCCAAGCTTCAAGTTCAGTTACACACATGTATGTAATATAGATTGCGATGGCTTCGTTGTCGGTTAATTCCATTTAGAAACGAGTGCAGTTCAACAGCACGTATGTGTCCCTTTGTCACTGCATGGAACACGTGTTGCAATTCCCATCCGTGGTCGTTCAGCTAGGTACTGCGGCCAAAGGGTTAAGGTTGGTGACTATAACCGAAGCTATGAAGCTCCACAATTGGGAGATCCAGGGTTGAATCCGGGGTAGTAGTGTTTTTTTGTCCGAGATCAATCACTGTTTTCCTATTTGAACGAGTTTCTCGAATTAAAAAACTACAATTTTGATTTCAAATTTAATTTTACTACCACCCAACATGAAGAAAAAGCCTTGGATACTCCCGCTTCGGTAGTCGCTTAGCATCCTAAAATTAGCTAAGCCTTCCTGGACAATTATTATAAATAGCATTTTCGCTTTACCAGTGACATATATGTCGCAATAACAGTGTGTAGTTTTAAGAAATTTAACACGTAGGTCTGTGGAATAATGGTTGCCCGCTAGAAGAAATATTAAAATTCATCAGAAGACAATAAAATTTACATATTATTAACACTCATGAAGTAATATCATGTAATTTAGTAATACTGTATAGGACTTATAGGAATATAACATGACAAGTATGGCGATTATTATTTAAATGTTGAGGTTGAATTTTCTAGAAAACGGTATACAGTCCGAAGTGCAACCTACTTCAATGTCTCTTTTCCAACTGTGGGTTGTCTTTTTCAGAATTTGGTGGTCCCGGACTACTGACATTAGATTAATAATGACATTAGCATTTCCTCACTGAGGTTGGTATGGGACCATTTTAACACCATGGTCTTGCAAATCTGTCACCATATTTTATGACTTCCTCTGCATTGTGATGCAGTCAAGCATACAAGTCAAAACAAACAGACCCGTCCACTGGTCAACAAGCAGCAATGCTAAGGCATAGCTACAGTTGACCTACATTGTGACACAGCATATTAATATGATACTTGCTCTGACAAAATGAGTCTGAAATAGCAAGATATTGAGTTACAGGTAAAAATATGTACATGTGTACGCGCGTTAACAAGCGCCGTAGAACGTAACTTAATACAAACGACACATTATTACCATTTCTCTCAACATATTACGTTCCAAACATGTTACTTTCAAAATTCAAATTGAAAAAAAATCATCTTCAAGATGTTACTTTTATAGTAAATATATACATCAGATCTGTTAAAGATACTCTGCCAAAGCAAGAAAAATCATCAACCTTGTAAAAATAAATATGTGGAAAAATAAGGATATATCCTACATTTTATAATGTGTATAATACCTACAGTACCTACACTGTTTTAAAAACTACAATGAAATAGTGTATATTCATAATGCTTTAAAATCATTGATAGTTGAATGTTGGTCATGCAGGATGTTGAAAAATGTAACGGGAGTAACCAAAATTTATATTTTTTCCTATTTCTCCTTATTTATTTGGTTAAATAACTTAATATTTACAACTTTCCTTTAGTAATACATAACTACAATTATAGAAATTAACAATGTTGAAAAATATTGTTGTATTGTATTATTGAGTATTGGCACTTCGGAAAATGTAACGCAAGTAACCAAAAATGATGTCACACGTGACCAATGCATCTGTAGAGTGATATCTAGTGCAATATTTATTTGTATTTTAAGTACTAAATATCTTTTCTGAGGTTAAGTGCTTCATGTAGTAAGATAATCGTACATTAAAAGTTTCATATTAGTTTCTCAAAAGCATAATTTAACCAGTTTTACCAGAATTTCACACAATTACATTGAAATTTGATATATAAACAATTTTTCGGTGTAAATATGCTCTTAAATTGTTTAGTTGGGCTCCATTATGTCATAAAAGGTGTTTCTAATAAATACTAAAGATTTGCACTAATAACTTGCTTTGGCTCATGAAATCAAATATTTTTTATCAATTTACACATAATGTAACCGTGTCATAAGTGAACAAACTAATGCTAGAGTGAATACTTTCTAGCTACAAATCTCGCAGTTATTGTTATATTATGGTGTTTTGGCAGTATCAACTGCAATACTTTAGGTAATTTTAGCACATTTTCCAGCTTACGTTTTCATTTAATATTGAGTATCTTCACATCACTTCATTTTGAGAATATATTATGTTCTTATTTTGCATATAGTGTAGTTAATAGTTGTGGCCTGTATTTGTATCACATTTTTAGAGCAGAGTTTGTTCATTTTAATATACTTTTGAGTTTTTTACAGTAGTGGAAAAAATGTAACGTGAGTAACCGTAACGCGAGTGATCAACCAATTGGCTAATGAGAAAATTAATAACGTAAATGAGATGGTATACCCTTAGCTACAAAACGTATGATATTGCTTTATCTATATTTCAAATACCCCTTGAAATGTAACGCGAGTAACCGCGGAATGGCCCATATACATCATCTCATCTATCCAGGATATCGGTATGCCTCCGACAACCATGTACATTCATGTTATATACCGAATGAAAGGTGATTGTGTATGTAATATTGGAAATTAACAATATCTCACTTTCAAATGTTGGTAATTTCGGACTCATTATGTCAGAGCAGGTCCCATAGGCTATGGGAACTCCATCTATTGTTTTAATAAATTCAGAGCTAAATCAGAGCAGGTCCCATAGGCTATGGAAACTCAATCTATTGTTTTAATAAATTCAGAGCTAAATCAGAGCAGGTCCCATAGGCTATGGAAACTCTATCTAATTGTTTTTAATAAATTCAGAGCTAAATCAGAGCAGGTCCCATAGGCTATGGGAACTCCATATATTATTTTAATACATTTAGAGCTAAATAGTGATGGTGAATTTTAGCTCTAATGATGATTTTGTACAACCCTCAATATTATTCACTGCAATTTAACGGTGACATATCTATATTGTCTTAATAGTTGGTACAAAGGAGCAATGTTGTGGGCAAGATTCCTGGATGCTAATGCAAACATACTCACATGTCTATAATTGATGTATTACAGGCTTTTGGGTGTGCATCGATCGATCAATATATATACCTACTTATTGAATGATATTCATCATCTAATGATGACTCAATATATCCATTGTTTCACTTTCAACTACGACTAATAAAGTGAGTGCATTCTTGCAAACTCTCTCCCTTTCTATATATTTTGTGTTATTTGTTTAAAAATAGGCGTGGAATAATTTGATCGAAACTGTGGTTTTGCAAGGAGGAATATTGCTAAATTATCACTTCAAGGGTAATTCTATTGTGTATGCGACCTTTTCGATGTCGCACCCACAAGTAAGAATTTCTTTTAAAAAAGTATATAAGTGGGGAATTTCCCTCCAGATTTTTTGGGAGGAATGTCCCCATTTTAATATGAATCGCCCACCCTACCAGAAACATGGCACGGTCTCTAATCTAATTCTAGCAAAAAGAAATTTATTGATCTTGACCTTTCGAAACCAACTGATTATATATTATTGAATCAGAGGAATTTAATTAATTTTGCCTACTTGTGCGTGTTTTGTATTGGGTGTTAAATTTGATGATAATTCATTAGACAGTCATAAAATGTATTTGCTACCTTTGTGTGGATCTCTATTTTACGGTGGCATACTGCCCTAGGCAGGCGCATAGCCAAGGAGGGGGCGACAGGAGCGACCGCCCCCCCTTGAGCATATTTTTTTGAAATTTAAAAAAAAATGTTTGCATAGGCCCTATATAATATGTTAAATTACTTTAAAATTTATCCAAGGGGGGGGGGGCGAAATCCTATTTTTTCCGGAATTATACTGAATTAGTCTACTCATAAACCCTCTTTGGGTCGAATATCACATAATT
>JAODAI010060671.1:0-12037 GCA_027575025.1 Scotoplanes globosa | reverse complement strand
AACAATCCAGTGATCCTCGACTAGGAAAAAAATCCGAGGACGGCACTATTAAACCGGAAGGTTAGAAATGAGCCGTTGAGCACAACCAACAACAACAACCATTATATTAATGAAATCAAAAATGAAAAATGTCAAATATTTTTCATCATAATTATATTTATTATTGGTTATTGTATCAAATGTGATAAGAAAAAGTAAAAAATTACCTTACAATTTCAAAAATTGTGATATTTGGACCGTATTTTGCAACAAAGTTATTTTCAATGTAGACTGAAACACAATGATAATTTATGATCATAGCTTGACTTTGGTTTATGGTACATACTTGATAGTAGTACCAAATAAAAACGGTGCACCCTATACAGATATGTCAATATCTCAAAATATGATTTTTGGGAACATGTCTCTGGTTTTGATGTGTTGGGTCACATATATACATTTTTATATTTATGCATGTTTATATGTATACATACATACACCTCTATAGGCCTATATATATGTGTGTGTGTATATATATGTATTTATATATATATTGTGCTGAGTTGGGGTTCGAATCCCAGCGCTACTGTTGATTATCTTGGCATGTATATAATAGCCACCGCGGTCCACCGCGGTCCACCGAGGGCCATAGGTTGACATCAGGAAGGGCATTCGGTCACAAAGGGCTACTCCGTTTCTGTAAGCCCTGTCTAAGCCCCGCGAGGGGATTGACAAGACGAAACAACTTCATGTATTATATTATATATTTAGTTGAGAGAAAGTTCTCCTCGGATCATGTCTTTGCTCTATCTTTTACACAGAGCACTAAAACATACACAAATAAATATATAGGAAAGAATGCACATATCAAATATATAGGAAAGAATGCACATATCATTTATCTTTGAGAATAATAAAGGACGTGAGTGTATATAGGACTCGTGGACAGGGGAAACGGACATTTTTCACTTCAAATTATTTTTCAACTTGTATATAATTGCCATTAGTTTGTGTGTGAAAGTATTCAATTTGTGACCAGATCCACGTTTGCACAGACTACTTTTACCAATGTCGTCTTGTAACATGAAATTGTCATATTTTATTACGTTTTGTTTCTGCCTGTGTCCATTCACAAGCCTCCCGTTTTGCCAAGTAGGGAAGAATTTGTAGCTAGATATGTGGACAAATTGCAAAATATTTGTACATTGTGAAGTTCAGTAAAGATACGTGGACAAATGTGGACAAATTGTACAAACGTGTTCCTGCAATATCCTGCATCTTTACTGCGAATGTCAAAATTTACTGAAATAAGTTTATCTATTTTTTTAAATGAAAATTGGATTAATTTACATATCGTCGTTGGAGTGACAAAACCTTGTAGCTCCCAAAATGTCAATGTTCATGAATGCCGTTAAACTGTTTGGGATCAGAAAGCGCATCAATCAATTATATCTGGATAGTGTTGTTCACACTAGGATGATAATTTCTATAATAGAGGTTCTGCATGTGATGTCATTTCATCGTATTTAGCAGTATTATACTACTTGTTTGAACCCATGGTATGGACGTAACCATTGCTGATTGGGTGTAAACAAGCCATGTCATGATCATGTGATATCAACAAGGGTCTGGACACCAGCATACAAAACCTCTATACTCTAACTGGTATATCAAAGGCTTCATTCGGGTGGCTCTATATATTACAAAGTTATTGAAGAAAGTGGAGAAATGTTATCAGCCAATCAATTAAGTTCATAATATGACTATTTCTAGGATAGCCAATATGTTGTTGGGTCGAGGAGCCAATGACTTAGACTCGAGTCAAAACACATTTGTGTTTTTGAAAGCTTGTTGGTCAATCTATGTATGATTAGTGTTGCTAACTGATGAATCAAACAATACAAGTGGCTATATATATATAGTATCGGATGTGCGTGAGAGTTAGTACCTTACTGTGGTAGTCAACCGCATCCTTATATATATGTATAAATATATATATATATATATTTATATACCCAACAGGTATATAAGCCCCAACAGTACTGTGAATGCACACTGCTGCACTGACGGCCTGAGTGATTATTATTTTTTATTTAATTAGTCTTGAATTAGCACCTGAAGAGTGTGGTATATACGTACCATACGAAACAAATTTGTAGTGTGATATAATAATAATAATGCAGTTCGACTCATCCTATTCTACATTTATATATATATATAAAAATATATATATGAATATGTGAGAGGTAGTATCTTACTGTGGTAGTCAACCGCATCCTTATATATATGTATATATATATATGTGTATATATATGAATATATTTATATATATAACATAATTATTATATAAATAATTAAAATATAATTAATATAATATATATAGGATAGAAATATATACATGGGCATACTTATATATCAATATATATATATAGAGAGAGATATACAATATATATGGTATATACATACAACTAATATTTTATATACTTTAATCCTCTATATGTATAGGTATTTAAATTAATAGATAATATATCATGGATCTTTTTGATAAATTTTATTCTTTAGCTTGACCCTACACGATTGATTTGACTTTGGAAATATGACTTGCGACTTTACTTGTAAAATTATTAAATGGCTTGACTAATTGCCTTAATTGGTAAAATATTTGTATGGAACTTGACTTGTGACTTGCCTTAAAGGTCAAGTCGCAAATTAGAAAATAAACAGCTGGATAATTTCAAGATATTGACGTTTCAAGCTTTGATTGATATGGGGGCTGATATTTGGAGAAATTGACCTGAAGTAAGTCTAATAATGATGTCATCAACGACGACCAACAATCCACCCAAATCCTTATGTATTTCTGTATAATATATTTAATTATATTTCTCGATTTTCGCAAAGTAATCTCATGCTGATAGATGTAAACTGTCTCGCTGTCTTAGTAAAATTACTGAAAGTAAAAATGATTTTGCATCAAACGCTAAGAAATAGGATTTTAACTGCGTTGATCCTTGATGACATCATCATATTAGACTTACTTCAAGTCAGTTTCATCCAAAGTGTCCGCCAAGTATCAAAGTTTTAAAACATCGATACCTTGAAAAGTTCTACAGCTATTTGAATTATGTTTGCTGCATGTTATATAATTGTACCTTCTTTATCACATATTATTTGGAATCTCCAGACTTGAGAACTGTCCTTTATGTTGCCAGGAAAGTCTTTGTTAATAACTACCACCTCTTATTAATTAGTAGTTATTTGTTCAGGTTCGTAGCTTACACTTTAATGGATGTTTTTGGCAAAATATTTTAATGACCAGTGTGGTGCAATGGGTGGAGGATCCACCTGCGAGTCGGGAGACCGAACAGTGGTTGCGCGTCGACGTGGGTTCTAGATCGCTGGATGTCTGGTCATACCAAAGACTTTAGAAATGGTACATGTTGCCTTCTCGCTTGATGTTCAGCGTACGATCCAGGCAATCCCAGAGGACGGAGCTTTTGAACCCAAAGGTTATGCACTTGTCAATTGTAGTACCCCTCCCCCCCCCCTCCCTACCCGGGTGTAGCGGGGACTGTTGCCAGGACTGTATAGTGGGGATGTTCACATTTTTAGTCTTGCTATGCAACGCTAGTTTATACAGGGATATGCGCAGTGAAATTTGGGCCGGGATTGTGACCACAGTACCTGCACCAATCCTAGCGGCAATATAGCACAGATTTGGCCGGGACTTTCATATTTTCGGGGGTGATGTTCAAAAAAGTAATGCCCCGTCCTGCCGGGACTCATCGGGGGTGTAGCCGTGGAAATAACACACATGTTACAATTATGAAAATATCACCCCCGTTACAGTCCCCACTAAGCCTGAGTAGGGTGGGGTTTGGGGAATTACAATTGACAAGGGCATTACAATTGACAAGTGCATTACAATTGACAAAGGCATTGCAATTGATCCATTGAACACAATCACCCACACTCAATTTAAATATCTGCTACTGTAATTTTAGTGTTTAGAAATAAGAAATCAGAATGCCGCCCAGTTGTCACTATTCACTTGATAGGACAAATTGTAAATATATGTGTACAATAATTACGGTACTGTACACGCTCCTTCGTGAGAACGATACACTAAGCTACGTATACGTAAATTAAGCAACAGTTGATTCAGTTTCGGCAAATTGTAAATACTGGCCACAATTACAAAGCGGGTACAAAGTTTAGCATTTCAGGGTGAGTTAGTGTTGCCTTCTAGCTTGATGTTCAGCGTATCGGATTTGAACATTGTCGACAGTCCAGCGTCCCTCGACTCGGGCAAAATTCACAGAGGACGGAGCCATAAACCGAAAGGTTACAAACGAGCCGTTAAACACGCTCGGGCAATCGATGGTGTGGACTGTTTCCATTTCAAGACGTCTTATGATATTCAGGCGCATTTTCAAGGATTTGGGGTAGAATGCGTGTCGTGACGCATGCACAATGGGGAGTGGTGTATATAGACAAACGGATAGAAATATATTTTACATTTTCGGGTAAAGTTGTATAAAGTAAAGTGAAACACAAGCTGACGAAAAAAGTAAGACTATATTGCACATTACTGCCACATCGGTGTAGTAACTATCATTTGTAAATATACCTACACATCGCGAGTAGGGACATGTGACAAATCCAATTTTTATATTTTCATTAATAGAAACTCAAATAATTGAAAAGTGTGAGGATTTTTTTGGGGGCGTAATTATTTTTACTTGCTATTTCATTAATCCCTTGACTGCCATATGCGTGCTAGCATGCGCCAGCAGGGGGGACAATGATACATGTCCGGTTAAGTGAACGTGCGACTCGTAGCTGGCTGTAAAGCACCAGGTTTTTAGCCTGTCAATACGATAACATGTCGTGGCAGCCACGACGTCATGCGAAAGCAACGCCGTCACTGGGCAGTCTTGTCAGTCGGACACGCACTGCAGCACACGGCCTAAGGTTGGACAGTTTGCTGGCGATTGGTGATTACTGGTGCTGCTGCAACTAAATTGGCTGTCAAAGGGTTAAGCAACTATGTCATAAACGACTTGGCTTCCCTAAGTGTGCTGGCACGCGCTGGTGGAGGGACAATGAAACACGTCTGTTTGAGTGCACATTTTTAGCACGCCAATACGAAAACATGTCCTGGAAGCCATGACGGTCCTGGGCTGTCGTGCCAATCGGATACTCACTGCCAAACACGGAAAATAAAATTGCCTGTCAAAGGATTAAACGCACAGACCACAACTTTTGGACCAATTATTATTAAATTGTCATCGATATCCAAGGACTGGAACTGTTTTTATCAATATTGTAATTTTCTCAATGTAGACGGAAGCATAATGTTAATTTAAGATCATAACTTGACTTTGGTATTATGGTAGCTGCCTACTTATTTGACATTAGTAGTGCCAATATAATGAAATCTAAACGTGCACCGTTTGCAGCAATATCAATATCTCAAATATATGAGTGTGCATCTTGTCCCTATTATGGTTGGTGTGATGGGCTTACATGTATTATTATAATTAAGATTATATGCAATAGTAGCCGCCGTGGCCCAGTGGGATTGCTCTGGATTCACGATCCTATGTTCGAGAGTTCGAGCCCCGTATGACGTTAGGAAAGGGCTTCCGGCCATACGTTGAACTTATAAAAGTCCTTGCATTAGTAAGGCACCGTCTAAGCCCCGTAAGGGGTGTGGCAGACGTTCAACAACTTCAGGTGTGTACATTTAGCCCTGTCCAGCGAAGTAAGTTGTAATTTGTGAGTTTAAAATCCTGGTGTGGTCATTGCGCAGCGGCTGTAGGTCGGGAGACAGTCGAGAGACTGAATAGTGATTCGACGCTGGGTTCGAGCTCACTGGATGTCTGGGTCGTACCGAAGACTTTACAAATGGTTGCCTTCTGGCTTGATGCTCAGCATATGATATTAGGGCATGGTCGACCATCCAGTGATCCTCAACTAGAGATTAGGGCATGGTCGACCATCCAGTGATCCTCAACTAGAGATTAGGGCATGGTCGACTATCCAGTGATCTTCAACTAGGAACAAGCTGAGAGTGGCGCTATTAACCTAGCGCTTATAAATAAGCAGTTAACGACAATCTACCAACGCTGTCGATTGGACCTATTCCTATTAAGTATAAAATGTGTGTGTATTTTCAGGAACAATTTCAAGCATAATTATGGGGAAATGTTTATTATGAAGGATGCACAGATATATAGCCTAGATGGTGTACATAAACATATATAAATATATTCTTTGAAATGTTCTTGTAATGTTGTATAAAGTAAAGTAAAACATAAACTCAAAAATGTGAACATTGCCTGTTATTGTCCTGTAGTAAAATTAATTTGTAAATATCTATATATATATTAACATAATTCAGGTGATAGGCAGTATTGATGTACATTTAGCCCTGCTTGGGGAAGCCTGTAGGGTGACAATATGTGAGTGATCTATAAAAGAAGACAAAAATCCTGGTGTGGAGTAATAATGAGGTAATAAATATTTGTAAATACTTTGTTGACATATTCAGAGAGAAGGTATTACTGAATGGAAGTTGCTTAATATAAAAATATATATTTAGAATACAGTTGACAGAAGAAAAGGTAATTAAACGCCTGCTGATGTGTCACATTTTTATTATGTTTCGATTTTAATTCCCATTGTTCATTTCTTATTTAACAAGAAATCTATGCGGTCACACCGACGTGTGTGTGACGCCTGGCTCGTTAACACGATATTCGATATTTCAATAACCGTATGTCGGATTAAGTTGATATTTGATACATAGATGCCTTGCAGGTCAGTACGGCAGCCTATTGATTTTGACAATGTTATCTCGCATATTAATGAGTGGGCGGGATTAATTGTGTGAATCTCAATAAATGGCTCATTAATACGATATATCCATAACCATAAGTGGGATTAAGTTGATATTTGGTACATGAATGCCCTGCAGGTGATAAGAAATAAGTGAATATGCCTATATAATTCTGCTAAAAATATTTTAGTAAAATTAAACAAGATAGCAAGTACACAACATACATAACAATATGATTTTAAGTTAAGATACAATATCCGGGGAATACACCAAGCAAGTATTTCTTAAGAGATTATTTAAATATTTGCAATGAATGAGGTTGTGAAATACATTGGGAAAGACGGTTCCACAAACTAACGCCATAGGACCGTAGTTGCAATTGATTAAGTTTTGTCCTGGAGTAAGGAAGATGAAATAATTTGCTTCCTCGAGTATTGTAATTATACACGTGGTGATTGTAAGTGAAGTAGTCACTAAAAGAATGAGGAAGAAGACCGCTATGAAATGTGTACATACAAATTCCAACCTGATTTATGTAAAGGTCTTCGACAGGAAGAGTATTAGCACATTTAGAAAGTGGGGCAGAATGTGAAGTAAAATTAGTATTATAAACATTTCTAATAGACCTTTTTTGTAAAAGATTAATTTGATTAATATAGGAATCACAAGCATTGTCCCAAAGGAGCAGATTATAATTTATATATGGAAGAAACAAAGTATTATATAATGTAAGCAATGTATATTTAGGTAAGAAATCCTTAACTTTGTATACTAACACCATTAGCTTGGGCTATTTTTAGGACATATCCAACATGATCTTTCCAGCTTAGTTTATCATCAATAACAGTTCCCAAGAACTTGGTACTGGTAGAAGCTGTAACTAATTTATCACAAAGATTTAATGAAATTTTCTTGTTGGCTGAACGACTTTTATCAAAGATAAGAACCTTAGTTTTAGAAATATTGAGGGAAAGTTTATTTGCATTTAGCCAAAGATATATATTACTAAATTCAGCTTCAGCATCATCAATAGCCTCTTTTCAGTCTTTGTTTCTGAATAATACAGTTGTATCATCAGCAAATAACACAAACTTCGCTTTGAAAGAAGATGCACAAATATTATTTATATAAAGAAGAAAAAACAATGGACCAAGAATTGAACCCTGTGGAACGCCAAAATTGCATAATAATTTGGATGATGGAGTATTGTTGTAGTGAACAAATTGAACTCTGTTACTTAATTGACTTTTGAACCAGTTGTATGAAACTTGGCTTTTACCAATTATTAAAATATTTATGATATGGCATATTTCATCAACATCCGTAGAAAATATAATAAAATAATCTTTAATACTATTTATACCTTTCAAAGGGTTCATATTACTTTTTGGTATTTTGGGGGATACATTTTCAGCAACCGATGCAAAGTAGTTATTAAAGCCTTTGGAAAGTTCAGTTTTGTCTGTAACTAGAATATCATTAGATTTGAAGTATGTATTACAAACGGAACTCTTTCCTTTACCAAGAATATTATTGAGAATTTTCCACTGTTCACCAGAATTATCCTTATTGGTTTCGATAAGATAATGATAGTAATTTTTCTTAGCATTTTTAATTACTGTAGTAAGTACATTTGTTTATAAATACATTTATTTAACTGATAACGGGTGTGTGCTTATACTTATTATATAGTTTGTTTTTACGGCGAATAGACTTGAGAATACTAGCAGTAATCCAAGGAGATTTATTCAATTTAATATTCTTTCTGTGCATCGTTAAAGGCAACAAAGTTGGAAAACTGATGTAAGTACTTCAGCAAACTTTGAATAAGCGGAATCAACATTTTGAACACAAAGAATATCTGACCAATCCTTATTAAGTAGTTCTTGTCTCATGCGAGATAAATTATCCCCGCTTGCCTTATGATAAAAAATAGGACGATTTTTACACTTAGGATATATTAATGGAGTATTCAAAATATTAAATATAGGAAAATGTTCAGCCACGTCTGAAATAATAACACCGCTTAACAATGAATTGTGAGTATTCTTGCAATTAGAAAATATAATTTCAAAATATTATCAATTAAAGTTGAGGTTTATTCGCATACTCTAGTACATTTAATTAATAATAGTAGGGTAAAATGCATAATAATTTAAGTATTGAGCAAAGCATCAATACAGGACAATTTCCAGCTTTCAATAAGTCAATATTAAAATCTCCAGCTAAAAACATGTTTTATGTTCATTAGAAATAACCTCCAGACAGTTGCTAAAGCTGGCATTAAATGTATGGAATTGAGATCTTCGTGGATTATATATGACACCAATAACTGCATTCCCAAATTGTATGCTTTTATCTTCAATAAATAATAACTCAGCTCCAGGATGCAACATATAGAGGTCAGGATCATCTCTAAGTTGATAATCAATATCATTCAGAGCATACATGGCAATACCTCCCCCTCATCTATCAGGCATATCCTTGTGAATAAGGTTATAGCCACCAATATTGTAAATATATTTTGAGATGTTAGGTAACCAGGTCTCAGTGATCACAATACCTGTAAAATTGTAATTATCTAAAGAGTGAAGCATAGAAATAATATAATAACAGTGTTTTGAAAGACTACGTGCATTGATGTGCAATATAGAAATTGCCTTTTGATCTTTTATACAGAATGTATTAACAAATTGAACTTCTGAATAATACTAATAATTAGACGCCTGATGCGGAGACGATGTCGATCAGATGTTCAATGATATCACAGAGACAATATTATCAACAGCAACAGATATTGCTTCACCAAAACAGAAAAAACAATCGATTTAAGTGTTGAAGATCAGACTATTACAGATCTTGACGTAAAGAGGAATCAGTTGAGTATAAAAGTAAACAAAAATGATACAGAAAGATTAGAACTATCAAAAATCAGCAAGAAAGTTAAACAATTTCGGCGTACCAGATCAAGAAAGAAAAAGAGGAAGGACATAATGGAGACGATTGATAGAGATAAAGGTCCAAACCAATACTACAAAAAAAGACCAACAAAAAAGGTCAGCTCAATGAAAAAAACTTCGAATGGACAAACAACGCACGAAAGAGAAATATTTTAGGTATCTGTGCAAACTTTTACAAAGATCTATAGGTCAAAAGCTACTATACAGAATGAAGTTAATATGAATACAAACATTGATGACGTACCGGCAATTCTGACTCGGAAGTAGAATATACTTTAGCAAAGATGAAAAATAATAAAGCAGCTGGACTGCCCGGGATTATAAAGGATATACTGGTGGAGGGTAGTGAGGTAGCAATCACGCAAATTACAAAACTACTCAATTTAATTATAGTACATAAAAAGATTCCCCAAAACTGAAAGAGGCAAAAGTAATAATCTTACACAATAAAGGAGACAAAAGTGATATAAAAACTACAGACCAATCAGCTTAATGTCACATATATACAAGTTATTTACAAGAATAATAAAAGGAAGAATAGAAAGGATACTTGGTGAGAATCAACGAAATGAACAGGCTGGCTTCAGGAACAAGTTCTCAACGACAGACCACCAGTCCTACATAGAAATAACGAAATACATGTATACAAATGCAACATCACGGATCCATATTGACAAAACAGTGTCAACTGAAATTGAGATCAACAGAGGAGTAGAGGTGACCCTATCTCAGAGGTAACCCTATCTCACCAAAGCTATTCACAACCACTCTAGAAACGATATGTAGAAGAAAAACGGTATCAATGGGGCGATTCTAAGTGACTTACGTTTCTGCTGACGATGTAGCACCTTTCATCAAAAGTACCACCACAATTGAAGAACAACTCCGAAGACTGGACAGAGAAAGTCGAAAAGTTGGTCTGACAATGTACCAAGGCAAAACCAAATTTATGACAAACTATGAGACAATCAAAGAAGTTAAAGTAGATGCTATAGAGAAAGTAACAATGTACAAGTACGTGGGTCAAGAGGTGCGAATGCACAATAAATAATATGGATGAGGAAATAAACAACAGAATGAGAGTTGGGTGGGCTTGTTACAACAAATACAGATCATTTCTTAATGACAAGCAAATTACAATATGGACAAAGAAACATTTTTTTGACATGTGCACCCTCACAACAATGACGTATGGATGTCAGACATGGACACTTACCAACGTAAGAAAAAATAAATTACGGACAGCACAAAGGGCAATGGAAATGAGAATGGCAAATATTTCACTACGGCAAAAAATACCACATACTGAAATTAGAAGGAAAACAAAGGTAAGGGACATTCTGGAATATGCTGCTAAAATTAAGTGGACATGGGCGGGGCATGTTGCTCGGCTCACAGAAGACCGCTGGACAATAAGATGCACAGATTGGAGACCACCAACTGGAAAAAGGAGTAGAGAACGACAGCGTCGCAGATGGAGAGAGGATATCACACAGCTATCCGGTACCACATGGCAGATATATGCACAAGATCGCACAGACTGGAACAGACGAGGGTTATTCACGATTCTAGGTGGACCGTAGCGCCTAGGTAAAGTAAGGTAAATATGGATATGCACGTGGATGGTTGGATGGATGGATATGGCGATGGACCATTCGATGGATGGATGGGTGCATGGTGGTATGGATAGATAGCTGGATTGATGGATGGATATATGGAAGGATGAATGAATGGATACCTGGACGAGTGGATGGTTTGGTGTGTGGATGGATATATACATGCATACATGGATGGATGTGTGGATGGCTAGTTGATTGCGTGGATCGATGCATGGCTGGATAGGTGTGTGGATGTACATAAAATAGCATCAATATTTTTTGTGTTCTATAATTGTGCAAATTATGAAATATTAATATACGTATATCATTTAATAGTTGACATATATTTCTTAAATTATTACATTATCAGTGAATTCTTCAAACAATAATATATCTGAGTTCCAGGTGAACAACATCAATTGCGAGTATTATACTGACCATATTTATAATAGTACTTTTAGTGATAATATGCATAATACATCTTTATTGCATATAAATTCCAGAAGCCTTTCCAAAAATTTTGATTCTATTGTAGGTTTATTACATTCTATTGAAAATTTTAAATTTTCATTCATTGCCATAACAGAGACATGGCTTAAAGATGTATGTAGTAGTATTTATAATTTAGATGGTTATACATTTGTCCACAAGGAGAG
>JAODAI010060560.1:0-12038 GCA_027575025.1 Scotoplanes globosa | reverse complement strand
GTATCCATTTCAAGTTCAAATTTCAATGACTTATATCTCAATAAGTATAAGAGCTATTTTGATACGGTTTGCACCATATTATAGATCATTTTGATAGCCATTACGTGTCAAATTATTTTTCCAGGGTTTATTTCTCCTTTAATAATATTTCCGTTTATATCGGCGCGCCTACATTATACAGTGTGTGTGGAACAGTGACAAATGATATCTGTCACACAGTGTGTGATTGCCACACAGGCGGATTTATCATAATTAACCAAAATCAAATAATATGTCATATTTTCCAACAGCTGGTTCATAGCTGAAATTAATCCAAATGGCTAATGTATATTATAAACAAGACCTTTATCTTTTAAAAACCGTTTGAGAAAAGACGATACTCCATTTATTTGTAGGTGTAATGTAGCCACAAATATATATGTTCTTAATAAGAAACGCGATAGTTTAATTTTTAAGGGTTCAAGTCTTCTGTTATAGCAATACTATTCGAAGCCCATGGTTACGGGATAGTTAATTGTTAATGCATCATAATAAACATATTGTACGTGACGTCACATAGCGCCCCGTTGAGGCCAATACCAATTGCGGATTGGCTGTATACGGTGCATGTGATGTTGTTTACTGTTGTTCTACGTCTGTGTCCGCCAGCGAAATTATTATTACTGGGTACGAAGATATGGTCAATTCAATGGTTGACCCAAAGGTAACTTGATTGAAAACAAGAATAGGGTCAGGAATTTATCCATGTTAGTATCTCTTCTACATAATCGACATCGGTTATTCTCAATCCGACCTCAAAGCATAGGAAAATATATCAGCTCTGTTTGGAATGCTGGTGCCCACATTACATTTAGCCGGTACGTGAAAAAACCCAATACTAGTCGAATCGAGGGTAATTTGCATATAAACAATGGCAATTTTACGTTGTAGAGCAATCACATTGCTGAAAACGGGTGACGCCCACCGGGCCACGTCCCTTGTCAAAAACCCAATTTATGTTACATTTTTCTATATTTTGAGGTCGGATTATGAAAGCCTGATATCGATTACGTATAGGAGGGATGGCAATTTAGAGAAAATTCCTGATCCCGAACCTTTTCCGTTCTCGAAAATGTTGTCAATATACAAATTACCAGGCTCGATTCGACTAGTAATGAAAATCTCGCGGCCGGTATAGCACTGTTTAGAGAATGTTGGACTTTATATCGCAAGGTCGGGAGTTAGAATATCAGTTGGTGGTATAATAGTTAGTCCCCCTGTAGAAGTTATAACATGATATATCATACTATTATTATACACAGTTCCTTATCGAGTCAATTTCATCATAATTATCCAGTTGTTTATCGAAAGTAACAAGGAAATCCAAATGGACATGTGTGCCCATTTTATTTTTTAATTTGTTTCAGTATTTCATGTCGGAGTAACATTGTTAGCGATTGGTCAATCTTTCCAAAGACCATATACAATGCAACGAACGGACATGGGTATATAGTGGGGAAAACCAGTGAAATGCCCGTGGTAAAACCTTCAGGAATTGTACATCATGGAAATGTTTTAAAAGCCATTGAATTAAATCCGTGGCACATATAACGTTATTTATCGTTTACAGAGTATTAGATTATTTTTTCATTAACTCACAACTTTCAATAACTACTGAAATGCATATTACCAGTTTGCAACGTTTTGTCTGAGTTATCAAAGTATGTTTAATGTGTTTGGTTAATCGGTCTTTTTTCAACTTGTTGCTGCTGTTACAATAGAGGATATGCACGCTTTACGTCACATTATTGAATTTACCCGTATTATAATATATCATTATACTGTAGACCGCTAGCTAAGGTATACCAATTGCTGATTGGGTGATTAACAGACGAGACGACAACGATTGACTGTGGATATTAATATTTACTGTTGGTAATGCCCTGGCAGCCGGTGCAGAAGGTATATTGTCAGACAATAGTATTATGCTTGTATAACAATATATCAATGTGAGGGGGCGGGGGGCGTCTCTCATTTTCAGGGATATGACAATGTATACTCCACATAACTATTTATGTTGACGAAGGTATCCAACAAACCCATACTGTTTAATTATGGAGGAGTCATGGATCAACACTTACACCATGTCGTATAACACATTTAACAGCATATCTAATTTTCGACCTGTATCTATATAGCTTAGGATGCTCCTGTGTTATAGCATGTTATACAAATGATATAAACGACCTGTATCTATATAGCTTATGGTGCTCCTGTGTTATAGCATGTTATACAAATGCTATAAACGACCTGTATCTATATAGCTTATGGTGCTCCTGTGCTATAACATGTTATACAAATGCTATAAACGACCTGTATCTATATAGCTTATGATGCCCCGCATGTGCTATAGCATGTTATACAAATGCTATAAACGACCTGTATCTATATAGCTTATGATGCCCCTGTGTTATAGCATGTTATACAAATGCTATAAACGACCTGTATCTATATAGCTTATGATGCTCCTGTGTTATAGCATGTTATACAAATGTTATAAACGACCTGTATCTATATAGCTTATGATGCTCCTGTGTTATAGCATGTTATACAAATGCTATAAACGACCTGTATCTATATAGCTTATGATGCTCCTGTGTTATAACATGTTATGCAAATGCTATAAACGACTTGTATCTATATAGCTTATGATGCTACTATGTTATAACATGTTATACAAATGTTATAAACGACCTGTATCTATATAGCTTATGATGCTCCTATGTTATAGCATGTTATGCAAATGCTATAAACGACTTGTATCTATATAGCTTATGATGCTCCTATGTTATAGCATATTATACAAATGCTATAAACGACCTGCATCTATATAGCTTATGATGCTCCTATGTTATAGCATGTTATGCAAATGCTATAAACGACCTGTATCTATATATAGCTTATGATGCTCCTGTGTTATAGCATGTTATACAAATGCTATAAATGAGGGTTAGGAGTTTATAGCACATGTTAGGTTTATATAAGCTTTTGAATGGCAGAAATTACAGAAATGGATTCGGCGTGCTTCAGTGAACAAGTTAATTATATTCGGCGTGGTTGTGGTTACACAGTTGTCAATCGTGTAGTCCCTCACCTATCCGATCATATACAGTTTAACCGGGGTGTTCACACGTATACAGCTATACAGTTTAACCGAGGGTATTCACATGTATGTCTCCCAGATATACAGAAGACGACCTTATCGCATATTATGTAGATCACCCTTTGGCACTAGCATCACTAATTACATTTTAATTAATTTAAACATTAAAATCTCAAAAAGTACTTTGTTCAACCATAATTGCTCGATTTTTATGATTTTAGTGGCCATTTTGAAAGCCCTTTGTTTCTATTAATATATATATGTATACACCAACATTTTTACAGCCATCCACAAATGACCGATTAGCTCAGATGATAGAGTCTTGGACTTGTGATCGCAAGATCAGGAGTTAAAATCCGCTGTGATGACAATTATATACCAGGGGCTCTAACTGGTACACCGAAGGCTTTGGGTGGCTCATATAACCAATACCTTGAAGTGGACCAGGAAACATATTCAATCTAAAATTATACCATATCATGCAATCAACTACCCATAAATGTTGCTTAGGTCTCATGGCTATATAACATTTTTTGTGACGAGTTGAAATAATTTACAATGCATTTTAACAGAATGAACTATGATGTTCATTTATAAATAATTATTGATATTAATCGGTGATATATACAATAGTGGAGTATATACTAGAGCTTCAGTTTATTTGTATTCATACTAAGAAAATACATCACATTATTTTACAACATATTCTACGACTGCAATAAAGGAGATTAAATTAAATAGTCAAATACAAATTATACATTAACGGTGCATTCTCGCTTGATGTTCAGCGGACGAGATTGGAACAGGGGTAACGTTCTACTCCAGTGTGACCATGTGACTTTGTAAAACTCCGAAGACGGGGTTATTGAACCGCGGTGCTACAGACTAGTTGGGCTGTTAATGAGCCATTTCATATAACTACACACTGCGCATGCTCAGTAACCTTTGTGAACATGTCGAAAGGACGCGGGGTGCTTTTCTGCATAGCATGCGGCCGTACTAACGGTTGTTGACCTTTTGACCAATGGCGTATTTGTGCTGCATGCGATAACTACGAAATAACGAAATAGCTTATTAAACGCAATATTAATCAAATCCGCACCCAAGACATATAATATCAATTTGGCCAGATTGCGGAAATATAATCAATCAATGAAGTATCGCTTTCTCTACCTCATACACCGCTTCATGTGTTGCTTAACCCTTTGACTGCCAATTTAATGTACAGTGGCACATGCACACACCAATAGTTGATCAATGTGGCCCATTGGCCGCCGTGGGTTCGCATGACCACCCAAAGCTGCCGTAGTCGGCGTGTAACCCGAACACCGGCATCCATCGCATAGTTTATAAGTCTCAGGGTAAAATTATCTGGACTGAAGTTGCTAGCAGCTACGAGTCCAGGTGGAAAGAGAAAGACGTGGTTTAGTCTCTCCCCCGCCAGTACGTGTCAATACGCCCGCAGTCAAAGGGTTAAAATGGATAATGAATGGACTACAAAATACCCCAACTGACCAATTACTTCCAAATGACTGCAAATGACTACATAATTATTATAAGCCTACCAGAGTGTAGACTGTGTGATGTGCCATGTCAGATCATGGAGCTACTATAGATGTATTATGTCAGCACTTGGTCATATAGGATATTGATGTAGCCGACATATACACAACGAAAGATGAGACCATTGGATTTATTTTGATACCAAAATGAATGCGTCATTTTTCAAAGGTACACATTTTCTTTAATTGATTTGGTCGTAACCCGTTGCGGAAAGTGATAAATTTGAGAGGAAAACTTATAATAATTATCTTTAAATGAAAAATCTGATCTGCCCGGGTGCATCACAATATGATCTACGTGGTATTGTATATCGCATATAGTGCCATTCATATCATACTTCTAATACCTACCTCGACATATCTGGTCAATCATCACAAGTTAGATGACCATCCATGATCACATCTCAGGGCTCCTGTGGAAAGCAATGCTTAGGCACTGATTCTGGACGGGACTACCCTCATTAAAGATGACATTAAAAAAATACAATTGTTTGGTAGGCGATTATTGGCATTATCTGACTAGATTAGAATGTGAAGAATAATGGCTTGATAATATTTCATATACTACTCTGCTATCGGGTGTATCTTTCTTAATGTTTTTAAAGTATAATATATTATTTCATTATGTACACAATATCAAGAATACTATAGTGTGGTTGTTTACATATGTGATTTGCTATAATGTATGTAAAATGACATACGACCCTTAAGACCATATTAATACTACTTTGTAATCACGTTGGTATATTTACAATACATTAATATTTATAACTATAGCGCATAGTGGTTCAGAATGTTCTTTTTCCGGTTACTAATCCGGTATATGTTTTATTCCTATCGATATAGGCCTTTTTTTTGTTTATTTCCTGTATTGATTTGTTTCGCCATGCACAAATACAATGCTAACATTTATATGCATTATAGCGATAGAGGCTATGCATGCTGGTGCACTCTAAAGAGGTCTGGTGGAATTTCACCATGATGGGCGGTGCTCGCATAGGACCTACGACATACTGGTGACATTTTCAATACAAATCTGGACCCTGGTTTATTTTAACCAGACTTCTGGTTAAATCAACCATATTTGGATTATAAAATTAACCAGTATGTCGTAGGTCGTATACGAATACCACCCATGGTGAAATTCCACAGACTTTTTTAGAGTGTGACAATTCCCGTATAAGGCCCTTTTTGATATCACGTGATCGGGACGTGAACTATTTACACCCAATCAACAATGGTTACGCGTAAACCATGTAGCGTGGTACAATATATAAAGTATATAATACTGCTAAATCAAATGACATCACGTGCAGAACATGGACATAAAGTAATTCCGAGGTACTTATATCTAATGACAACTCCCTGCTTATATGAAACACGTTTGGCCCGAAACGCCCATTAAATAAATACATTGTGGTAAGGACAGTGGTTAGCAGGAAAGTCAGTACAAAGATGTACTGAAAAGGTTATTATATGCTGACGACCTAGCAATAATTATGAATGGTCCGTAACTTAGTTACCAAACTGTTAGCAACTTCCTTACACTAAACTGCTGTGTTGTCGTCGGGTAGTAATTTGACCCAACGTTCACGTAACAGTTTGGTAACCGATGCGTAGCTAAATTAGGGCCTATACTTAAACTGATATGTAAAGTGTTACGCACAGTTTGAAAGGTAACTCCACACATCCAGCAATGTAACTGTGATCATGACCTCTATAGTATGAGAATGTTCATAAAAAAGCAACGAAATCATCAAACGACGACTTATCAAAACTATTGATAATTTTAAGCACCTGAATAAGGTCACCGTGCACGAACTCGACGAAGTTCGAAAGTTATAAGCTTTAAATGTTTTAAGCGATGTTCGTATGGCAGAGCACTAATCGAACTGGCTAACTCAGTAGCCCCTCTTTGAACACGCTCAAGAACTAACCTATCCTTAGACAAAAGCGGATTTCATGCCTGCACTGCATACTCGAGATGAGGCCTGACCATATGTCTATACAACCTCACCACAATATCCTTATGTAGAAACTTATAACTACGCCTATTACTCCCAATGTACAATTATCCCTCCTAGCAACTTCAGCACATTGCTTAGATGGCTTCAATGAAGAATCGAAATGTACACGGAGATGCTTTTCGGACTGTACAACTGCTAAGTTCCTACCATTGACACTATACACCTTCTTCATATATGATTACCGACGTGCATAACCTTACATTTCTCAACATTGTAAAACATACCCCACTCCTTTGATCAATTAAAAATAATATATCAAGCTCCAACTGAAAATCAACAGCATCAGTCTCAGAGCAAACTTCCCTATAAACTTCCATATAAACTATAAAATTGTGGAATTCCCTCCCAAATGTAATTTTAAATTCTAAAAGTTTAATGATATTTAGAAAAACATTGAAAAAAATAATTAATTGATAAGAGTATTCAAAACAGGTGTTAGCTGTATATCACAATGATGTATTTTTGTTTTATTATCTGCGTGCATATATAAATTATAATTATACATCTGTATGTATCCATATATAGATATGATTGTATTTATATATAGTGTTGTTATGTCCATAAAAATATCCATTATTATTAGTATTGTTATTATTGTTTAAGTTTCAAATAACTATAATTTATTATAGTACACGTCACGGGACTAGACTCCAGAAGTATTATACTTAATATGTGTATTATAATATATATTTTATTTAGTAATGTAAATGTACCTTCAATATAATGTTATAAATGTTGTTGATTGTGTATAAAGGAGAAAATAAACTAAGCTAAACTAAACTAAACTATAAACCGTTGTATCGTCCGCAAACTTCTTAACAGCAATTGAAAAACTTACACCTCATCCAGATCATTGATAAAGGTAACAACAAAACAGAATAACAGGGAACACCACTAGTAACATTCACCCAACATGACATTGAACCCCCCCGGTAAGCATCCTGTACTTACGCCCACTAAGTCAATTACGAATACAACTAAGGAGAGAACAATTGATACCTATAAATATTATAATTTAAGTAACAACCGCTTATGAGAAACTTTATCAAACGCTTTTTGAAAGTCTAACAATACAACATCAACAATACCAACGCCAATGACCAAGTAACATCTTAAAGAAATGTCAGAATATTCGTAGGACAAGACCTATTCTTCATAAAATCATGCTGAGAGTCCTCGATTAAAGAGTGACTATCTAAAAACTGAACGAGGCATGACATTCTTAATAACTAACTCCATAATCTTACAAACAACACTAGTAAGAGCGACATGCCTATAATGACCAGGCTTACTACGATTTCCCTTTTTAAAAATAGGGGTGACATTAGCACACTTCCAATCTTCCGGAACGACACCTTCCTCCATCAGTCCATACAACTTTGAAATATAATGCTATGTGGAACAGCTACAAAATTCGCAAAAGTCTGTAGCATAAATGGATTAACCTCATTCGGACCAGCCGCTTTAAACTGACTAAGGGCACTCAATCTTTTTCAACAATAGCTGCTAGAAAAGCAACTGACACCACAGAAGGATTACAATTATCAGCTGCCAAAACATAACAAGTCAATATGACTATCCTCATTGTGGAAGATTGAAGCCAAACAGTTATTCAAAATAATATAGCAATGGCCTGATTATTACTAACCAAGGTATATTGTGTTTGAATCTCTAAGAGGATCCACAATACCCTTCACCTTCTGCTTAGATCTAACATATCCATAGCAATTAGGCTTGGGATCTGAATTGCAATTAGTCGCCAGATTAAGTTACCATAAGCAAATTGAGCCCTCGAAATCAGCCGACGAACTGACTTAGCTTTATCATTAAACATAACAAGAACATCAGCAGCTCTGTTCTGTTCAATTTGAAACTGAACCCAGCATCCGAATAGCTATCATTTAACCAAGACTCAGTTACTCCAACAATGGGTGGCTTAACATCCTGAACCAATGTATAGGCCTACAACTTGAGTCATCAAACTTATTTGTAGTAACATTGGAGAAAACCATTTTCACCTCACGTGAATTCGAATGCACATTATTCACATCCACATACAAGTTTCTGCTTTTGCTTCTGCTGTGTTGTCGTTAAAAAACATTTCGGGTATCACAAGTCATTCCAACCGGTTAGCTTCCCATTGATCCAGCAACGCATTTACCAATCTACCAAAACGTGTCGCTCCACACTCACTCACGTGGACGCAACCGAGATATAATTCACAATGCGATGCCAGGAGTCCCTGCATGTCCATCATCAGCCCCGGAAGTTCATCGATTACTTGGTTGGTGTCTCGAGTAGCACAGTATATGTAGTTGATTGGTCTTCTTCCCCTGGACGGACACGACAGTCTCATACAGATTACATCATAATTTATTTGATCTTTGGCTCGATAACAGTGACCGGCAAAACTGGCTCTTCGTTGAGTGGCCACAGATGAGATTGGTGGAATACCGTTATATAAACTTCAGCCTTGGTTTTGTGCTCATGCCATGAAATACTCGGCACCCTCATTAACAGCCATGTGTATGTGCCATCCAGTCGGTATTGTGGGTCCTTTTTCATAGTCCCAAGTTTCACTGCCATATAGGAAAATGCTTCAACACATTCCCTGCAGAATTATAATTTAGTAGTTTCCTTGGAGATGCTTGATTGCCAGATGTTATGTAGTTTATTGCAAGCGTTCCATGCTTGACTTTTGCGGGAATTAAAATCCTTCTTGTCGTCGGCTACAAAGGATCCCATATATTTGAAATCCTCTACCTTCTTGAGTAGTGTGCCGTCTCTGGAAGATATTGGTTCAGTTGGTGGTTCCTATCTCCATTTACAGTCATGGATTCTGTCTTCTTGGCGTTGAGAGAGAGACCCACTTTACAGAAGCATCTTTCAAAGAAGGTAGGAGATATTGTGCATATTGAAATAGCGTTTGCTGTTTTGTTAGAGCTATATCATCCGCATAGTCCAGATCCGTAAGATATTTGTTCTTATCCCCAAGTGTTTTATTGGGCTTAATATCAATACCTTTATAATTTAAGGTATCTACTGACTGTATGAGAGTGTAGTAGACAATTATTACAAATATATAGGGGGGAAGTGCATCTCCCTAAAGAATACCAGTGGTTGTGTGGAATTATCTGGTTGGTCCGTCCGTGGTTTGTACGAAGCTGGTTAGATTATCATACATGATGGCAATATCATTAACTATTTCTTGCGGAATACCATAGTTGTGGAGAATATGCAACATCCCTTTCCGATTTACACTGTCAAAAGGTTTAGAGAAGTCTACGAATATGAGATAAGCACACTTTTTGGAGATTTTCAGCTGTTTGATTATCCATCTATAAGGGCAAGAATCTGTGGTGTTGTGGATCTACCCCTATGAAAGCCGGTTTTGGTTTATACGGAGGATGCATGTAGGTGTCGCTCCAGAGTTGTTGAAATGTAAGCCACCCGTATATAGCAAATATATCCCTGCTGCCTTGAAAACTTTTCCATTAAATTCAGGAACTTAAAATCGAAATCCCCACATAAACGTTCTAGAAAAAACGTCTGAATCTACCTCCTCGGTATTGTCATCACAACTATCCCCAACGACTTCCCGGGTATCCCCCCGGATACCAGACCTACGTCAATGGCATCATTGCCAAACACAATATTTTCAATGACATTATTCCCAATCCTCTACGGGTAAACCACTAAACCGGTTAGTGAGTGGAACACCAATATATGATTGTCATCAATATGGCAAACCACACCCATCCCACCAACATTACCAACAACAGACCACCCATCCCTATACCGTCACTCCTGCATTAACACTTCTTAGCCTTCAAACACTTATTACAAGTGAATTCAAAAGTGTCACTTGAAGCCTCCCTAAGATTACAGGAAAGATCATCTGCCTTACTAAAATCCAGCCACATATCCCAGGAAATACAACAAAGCAGCTCCCTCGGTACAGTAATAACAGTAGTATCCATGCTGTAAATACACACACTCAAGCCATACGAGAAGAAAGGGTCCAGTAATTATAAAATCTAACTCGAGTTGAGTCCCAGTCATTTGGTTTGATTAAACAAAACACCCGAGTAGTCGAATCATTAAATAAAACACCCGAGTAGTCGAATCATTAAATAAAACACCCGAGTAGTCGAATCATGAAATAAAACACCCGAGTAGTCGAATCATGAAATAAAACACCTTAGTAGTCGAATCATTAAATAAAACACTCGAGTAGTCGAATCATTAAATAAAACACTCGAGTAGTCGAATCATGAAATAAAACACCCGAGTAGTCGAATCATGAAATAAAACACCCGAGTAGTCGAATCATTAAATAAAACACTCGAGTAGTCGAGTCAATTCAAATTATGACACGAGTTCAGTTCGAGTCATCTGGGTTTATAAAATCAGGAGGCTTGGTCGAGTCGAGTCGACAAAGAGAACATATCTGGCTACGCTGCTGAGGCTTAGGCCAATGTTAGGCTGGTCTAAGGTTATAGGTTAGGCCTATGTTAGGCCTTAAATTTAGTTAATGTTATATTAGTTATAAATTGAGATTTTCTTTAAAGTACGAGGGACTAAATTAAGCATGGGAAGTGCTGTTTCCGGCCATCTAGGGAGTTCATTTAGCCCCCCAAATAGTGTACGCTCCGCGCTATCTGCAGTGGCGCTCTGCTTACAAAATGTCAATACCAAATCAATGTCACTGCAAAATCAGTATTATTGCCAGATGTTGCCCACCCCCTTCGGAGAAATCCTGTATCCACCACTGTAATACATGTTAAAAGACCGAGTACTCTTTGATATTCTGCATAAGTAAATTTCAACAAGCATAATTAACTATTCATTGAATAGGTTTATATAGAATCATAGGTACTAATATATCGGAACGACATGTTTACACAAACAGTTCAAGTGTAATATTACAATGGAACAAAGAAGCGTTAATATAAAATATTTAATCATTATTCCACCTGATTAATCTGGTCACACCATGCTATGGACATATATACATCGTAACTAAAGTTGATAAGTTATTAAATAATTAAAATTAGGATAATTCGCTTCAGTGGCGCCGTACCCTAATTTTTAAACTGGGTGACATCGTGTCACACGTGACACATATTTCAAGTATACATATACCGTGTATCATATCTAGACATAGCGCCAGTACAACATCGGCTGAAGTCAGAAGCAGTTTAATGGGAATTTTAGAATGAATGAATAGGTTTCCTGGCCCTTTTCAAGGCAGTGGTTATATGAGCCACCCAAAGCCTTTGATATACCAGTTAGAGCCACTGGAAT
>JAODAI010060449.1:0-12039 GCA_027575025.1 Scotoplanes globosa | reverse complement strand
TATTTTACAATGCATAGATAGGCCCCAAAAATTATGACAAGAAATCATCATGCAGTTTGCATGTTTCTTGTTATAAAATTCAATCATATCACCTCTAGCTCTCCTTTAAATAAGAGTAGGTTAGCTTAAGGTCCTTCAGACTCTGAGGATGGCTTAAGATTTTTCAAGGTCGGAATAAGTTTAGTAGTGCTCGCCTTTGAATACTTTCAATACAATGGATGTGGTTCTTCTTTGTGGGGGACCGGATGCAATTTGAAAATTCAATATGTGGTCCAACAAAAGCTTTGTAAGAGTAATCTTATCGACATGCCGCCGCCGCCGCTGCATTACAAATTCACAGCCATGGGCAGAGTGCTGTTAGAAATGGGATGATCCCATTCCTGACATATTAAAAACTCCATGTTGGTGGGTGGTATCTGACCGCACACTAATTAACAGTGACCTTGGCTTGGTCGCTGACTCGTGCATTAACTGTGTACTAGATCATCAAAATGTCCCGGCATATTAAAAACCGCAGAAATAAGTGGAGGAAGTCCCTGGTGACTTGATAAGTTGCTGGAGTGATATAACACTCAGTTCGAGGGAGAATATTTATAATTCGCAAATGTTCTGCAAATAAATCCAAGGATCCGGTTCGCCTTATGAACTTTTTCAGTTACGGCATGAATATTGAAGTTCAGCTGAGAATCAAATTTAAAACCAAGATCCCCTTCTTTCTGGACACGATTGAGCACTACGATATCAAATGTAATCCTGGATGGTTACATGCCTTTTGCCCTGCACTTTTCCAGAAGTGACCAGATATGAGGAGGCTGACATGATAAATCATACGGGACTGCCATTTAACGATCCGAGTAAATCTTAATTGAATTAGAAATCACAATAGACAATTTTTGAGACATGGTCGTATCATTATTTTGATATCGCCAACTTGTCCACCTTGTGGTGTTTTCATACTATAGTAGGAGTATCAATATAAAAGTAGGAAGTATAGTATGCAACGCTTGCCGTGATCACCAACATTAATATGCATATTGAATTGGTTATTTGGGCACTTTTTGAGGCTGCGAGGAGACGGAGCTAATTGGATTTTAGGGTTGATTATACTTCATTTTTAGCCCTCCACAAGGACACTGTTATTAGATTGTACAGGCCGAAGGTTAGACCTCATCTGGAGTATGCTGTTCAAGCTTGGTATTCGTTCCTATCTAAGGATATGATAGTTATGGCGCGTGTTCAAAGAAGGGTTAGGCTAAATTAGTTTGTTCCCAATAGTTCGGTGTCGTACGAGCAACGATTGACTTATCTAAAGCATACAACTTTGGAACTATGTTGGGTTCGTAGTGATCTTATTCAGGTCACAGTTTTAAAATTGTTTATGGTTATGATAAGTTGAAGTTCGATGATTTCTTACGCTGTATGGTTATTCTGGCACCAGAGGTCATAATCTTAAATTACGTAAGGAATATTTCAGGTTAACTGTCTTAGCTTAACTAGTTTTAGTTTGATACGCGTGTTGCGTTATTACGTATGTGTGTGTTGTGTTGACGCTAATTATACGGCTGATGCTAATAATATTTTAATACACATTTATCAGTGCTGTGGCCAAGCGGTTAAGGTCAGTGGCTTTGGAAGCGATGAAGCTCCGCTATTGGGAGATCCGGAGTTCGAATCCCAGGTCGGGTCTGAGTGTGGGTTTTTATCCGAGAGAAAAATATGACTTCAAATTTTGAGTATAGACTGCCACTCGACGTGAAGTTGTAATCCGAGAAGTATAATTATACGTATTCCACATTGGTGGTCGCTTATCGTCGTAAAATAGAGTGCTAGCTTCCAGCCGGTAATATTATTATTACTTATTAAGTATACGACAAGACAGCATGCTGATTACGTATAGTATACTAATAAGTAATGGTTTTGAGTTCAATGGTTAACACTATTTCATCATGAGTTGAAAGATTGAATGTTCTATTCAACGAGGCGAGGGCGAGGGGAGGGCCAGGGGGCAGTTGAATAGAACATTAGGCTTTAAGTTTGCATATATAGGTCCTGGCCTAACGTTAGGCTAGATCCTAACATTAGAACAAGCCTAACATTAGGTGTACCGGTTTCTTTGTATACATTAATTACGTCATAGCCGTACACTGTAAAAACATATTGGTCAAATTTGACCAAGTCTTGGTCAACTATATCCACCGAACCAAATTTGGTCAAACTTTGTATGCAATTTCCCATTGAAATTTTGAACATATTTGGTTTGGTGCATAGTTAACCGTTACCTATATACACAATGGTCAAATTTCACCAATAATGGGTCAACTATGGTCCAAAATTTCAATGGGAAAGTGCACACAAACTTTGACCAAAGTTTGTTCGGTGCATACTTGTCCAAGACTTGGCCAAATTTGACCAATGTGTTTTTACAGTGTGTAGCCAAGACCCTCCAACCACCATCACCTTCAGCCCTCCTAAAATCCCTCTCAACACAGTCCTTCCATCTCAGACTAGGTCTCTCCTACCAACCTACACATATGACATCGTCATCTTCGGAAGTAGCCCTTCATCCATACGTACAACATGTCCAGCACACATCATGCGCCTCTTATCACCCTCTCTGAAAGACTCATATTCACCCCAATCTCCTCCCGAATATCCTCCAACCTTCTCACATCCAACCGCTTAAACCCCGCAATCTTTTCCATCCAACTATTTTGGCATATTTGGAGTCGCTGTTGTTGAGCCCCTGACATGGCAACTATCCCAAGCCCGTAAACACATGCAGGAATAACACATGTACCCATTACCTTAACTTTAAATTTCTTAGAAATATGTCTATCTGACAACATAAGTAACAACTTATCTATATTAATAATTATAATGTATCTATGTTTTCGCAAATTATAGCATTTACAATTCGTCTTGAGTGACTATAATAGGAGCCGTTTCATTAAAACACAATATTTTTCACCTGACATTAATATCAGTCAAGCTTATTTTCAAAACAACACACCAATTCGTATCATTGTAAGTTATATATATATATAATATTGCATATATCAGGACATGTATTGCAAAAGAGTTCGGAAATTTTAATTCCTGCCTTTGTATCTTCAAAGCTTGATTTTTGAAATTATCTTTTATTTGGCATATCTAATCAGCAGATGTGTATAACTAAAAATAAAAAAATCTGGTGCACGTATTACTAAAAAATCTGGTAAACGTAATGATATTACATATATTACACTGGCTTCCTGTGTAAAGCTTTGCATTGTTTTCCAAATCCTGGTTCTCACTTTTGCAGACTCAGATTTAACCAGCCGCTTTACATCGATGAACTGATTCATTCCTATAAACCATCTCACAACTTACGCTCCTCCAGTAAAGATTAATTAGTACAACCACATTATAATATCAATTGTTATGGTAGTAAATATTTTGCATTTGCAGCTGCTACACTTTGGAATCAATTACCAGAGAGCATCAAATCGTGTGCTACATTGATCCATTTTAAGAAGTCTCTTAAGAATCATCTTTTCACACTTCATTATGATTAACGTACATTTATATTTCTTGGATATTGTTTGTATTTTGCTCTTATGGTACAGTATCCTATCTACATACTATACATATTTATATTCATTGTGAAGCGCTTTGAAGTGTGACCTTCTGGTCTTATTCAGGAAAGGCGCTATATAAAATCATCATGATTATTATTATTGTTAATATTACATAATAGTCAATTGGACGAATGAAGAAAAACGATGTCAATGCTATGCTAAATAGGTCTATAGCCTGCATATTTGTCATCATTTATTTTCCAGATTATTTATATATATTTATATATATTACATCGGTCTGGAACTGGCGCATTTACTTACAATGTTAATTGATTACCGAAGTAGAATAAGAATAATTTTAATGACTTGGTAATTAAAACTTCACGTTGGTTTTCAAGGAAAAAATGGATTAATCAATTATTATTATGCTAGTGGTTACAATCGATATAATCGATATATTCCACTTAATGTCATTTCTGCTCTTCCACTTAATGTAATATCTGCCAATTAAAGTTCGTATCATACGTATACAATATGACTCTAAGTATAATGATAAAAATCAAATAAAGCAGAAATAACTATATTTCTGCTAGGTCTTATTGAATAAGAAACATGCAAATACTTTTATAGTATGGCACCCATTAAATTGGAAATAGACATAGACAGTAATATTGTCATTTCAATAATACATTTAGTGATAAAGTTTCATGAAAGTCGTGCCTCATTCCTCCCCCATAATATACTATAGCTGACGGATAATGCTTCAATATATTACGAACAATACGATTTCAAAAGAGATTGCTATGCCTATAGTCGTTGATCGAAACCTTGCAACAAATTCAATGAGACTTCGCAATTCAGACGCCGATATTTATCTGACAGCAAGACGGTGGGCATCTGAACAAACTTGCCCATTTTTAACGTACCCCGCGGCAAAGCTTTGGTTTTGTAAACCCCCTATAACGATAGGTCCACATGCAGCACCCTCAGTAAGCCATACCGTAATTATCTCTTTATCGAATTTCATTCCATTATACTTACACAGTACGCCTCTGGACTCCAGACGTGCCCGAAATGTATAATCTAATCCATCTATACTTCCATTAAATAATTAGCAGGACAATGGATAATTACCACTGTTATTTAAACCTCCCGATGTGAGCCAAGATACAAGCAATTAGTACTCACAACAACACATAGCTGGAGAGCCGTTTACAATCCACTTTGTCAATTTAACAATCTACTCGAATCGTATAATCCATCTAAGTGGGATAATTTTTTAAACTATGTTGGGGAGAGACTGTGAGATAAAGCTCCTTTGCTATAGTTTAATCGCATTGTTGGCGATACTGATCGGCCATTCGGTGAGCTTTTTCTCTCGCTCAAATAATATTTGATAGTAATTATTAGACCGTTATTACATCGTGTTTTGTGGATGTTAATGGATTGGTGTAACATCAAATTATCTCAATTACTAAACTTTGAAGTCAAATAAATATCAAAAGTGTAATGTGTACATCTTTCCAATAATACGTCCAGCCCAAGTGACGAATTTAATAAAATATAATTAAATTCTGGTGAAATATGTTATACATTTAGCACAACAAATATAGATGATTTTGTAACGTATATACTACACCAAATCGATGGTTAAGCCTTAACGAATAAACGGCCACTTATATTTCAATTAAATTCAACTCGAATCGGATAATCCACCAGTTCCATCTTTGTTGTCTACGTGGTAGCATTTTCAAACCCCGTCAGGGAGATATCTTGGAACAAAGTTTCTTTACAACAATCATGATATTGATCATGTTGGTAGTGATAATTATCTGTCATTCAGTGAGCCTTTTCTCGCACAAAGAAGATTCGTTAGTAATTATTATCTTCCTTGATGGAAGTTTGGGAATTTGTATAAATTCGAAATTCATCTCAATTAATAAATTTGAAGTCAAATAAATATAGAGATTGTCAAATGTCCCAACAATATGCACAAGTGACGAATTTGATTAATATATACGTAATACAATTTTTAAATTTTGGATTGAGATGGAAGGACTGTGTTGAAAGGGATTTTAGGCGCGCTGGCGCGGGGGTGGAGGTTGGAAGGTCGCCTCTTTGGATAGAGGAAGGTGGAGAGTGTTGGCCAATGATACGGCTGTTTGTTATATTATCCTTCCTCGCCCCTCAGTTGTGAGGGATTCACGAGGTAGAGAGAGAGAGATATGTAACATTTATAATACTCCAAATTGGTCACGTGGTTAAGGCATGTATGTCGCGGGGAGGGGAGGTGGTTTTAAGGCTGATTTTGTAATCCAAATATATAATCATAATGCATGCTAAACCCTGGGATTTGTATACTGGTTTAATAGTATGCAATATGAGTAATTATTTAAAAAAATAGTGTGGTTGCTATGCATGGTGACCACCAGGCACCCTAATTGGGTGAACACGGGGACGGACATAGCTGCAGATACATTCAACCTACAGTTTTCAACTTTTAGGTAATGGTGTCTGGGAACATTACGCATAAAACCATGAAACCTATTTTTTTATTGATTGCTTTACGGTAACCATGAGCCAGACATTCGGGTAATTTGTGTCTCTAGTTCAAAATGTGACATATATACTGAAAATCTCCGTGGTCCTATGCGGAATGACATGTGGAACAAGTCCAGTATGATTTCACGTTGAACACATTACCGCAATTCTGAAACAACTCCACCGATTACCCACTTTGGGAGATAATACTATTAAAAATTAATATTTTAACTTGGAAAGCCATTGTACCCTATGTACCAACCCCCAGATATAGATCTTCTGGCAAGACTTACCTGGTTCTCCGAAGGTCTTGTTTCAGTTATGGTGATCGTTCGTTCGCCATAGCAGCGGCTATTAACTGGAACAAACTCCCACAAAATATTCGTGATTGTATTTAAATCTTTGCTCCTTTAAGTCTCTTCTGAAATCTCATTTATTCTTGGTTACTTATATATAACTAAGTCGTTATGTTTTTATCTGTTCTGCGCCTTGGAATAATTTTCTAGATTAACGGAGCATTATAAATGCTGTATTATTATTATTACCACTTTTCATTGTTGAGGTCATATTTCTGCTTGACCACCGTACCACCACTTATATAAAGTGCATTCAAATTTGGCCGTACATTTTCAAAATTAATGTGAAGCCATTTCCTATAACTTTCAATTTAAATCACGTTGAAGTTGTTGATATTGTGTTTGGTAAATGAAATTTATGCCCAACTATTATTTTATGATATTAATTCACCCATAAACAACTGGAAATGACCTCAAGAAATTGTGTCCTTACCTACAACACAGAGCACAATCAGTATAGCCCACCACTAGTAACATAATATAGCTTAGGCCATATTTTTAGGCTAGGTCAAACATAAGATTTTCATTGTATTCTATATATATGCATTATAAGCCAATGCAAGGTTAATTATGTACATAATTTACAGTATAGCATATTGCAGTAGCACACTTGGTCGTGTATACTTCGAAATACATGGTATGTGCATGGCGTAACCCGAACCTTGATTTATCGATACTTCTTGCATAGAATACATTTCTCCTTAATTTTCCTGTTTTGCATTTTTTCACTTACTAATTTCACTTATTATTTTATGTATTTTGTGGTTCTAAAAGCCAACTTCCGTTTTGAATGATGTACTTCCGGTTTGGACATGCTTTTTAATAGTTCAATTTAATGGATTTAGTGACTTTTCTTTCGAATTTTCTTTTCTCAACCATATAGTAAAGACATATAACTATTAAAAAATGCGATAATCTTACTTTCATAGAACCTATACAAATTAGGATTTCAGCCCCCAAAGAGTAGGACCTACTTATTTGTCAATTTAAAATCCACTTGAATAAGATAATATACTACCGAGTCCCATCTCTGACTAGGCCTAAGTGATAGTATTTCGAAATCCCGTTAGGAAGATATTTGGAATAAAGTTTCTTTACAACAAAAATATTGATTGTGTTGGTGGTGATAATTGATAGGCCATTCAGATCAGTGAGCCTTTTCTGGCACAAAGAAGATTTGGTACCAATTACTATATAATCGTATTTTGTGGAAGTTAGGGAATTACTATAAAAGTCGAAACATTTCAGTTTATCTGGGGTTATCGTAGCAGTATTTATCCATAAAATGGGTATGGCAAATAATTATATAGGGATAATATTATGCTATAGCTGGTGATGTAGTTCTATGGTATCCTTTGACCAGGGATGTACACAGTATTTTTAAAGTGTATGCGAGGAAAAATAATAGTTATACCCCATGATTATTGACAATATCAACAGTTACACTATGGTAGCAGTTCGTTCCCGAGTACGGGATTAATGGCAGAGATTTTGCATTTACCCCTTCTCCATTATAAATGTTTCATTCTGGAAAGAAATTAATTTGTTGATTTGTGTTTTTAGAAAGTGGTGTCGCCATTTAATGAGGATGAATCAGTAGCTTGTGAAAAGAGGGCACATCACCCCACGGCCGTAACCGTATTTAGGTCATACGGGGAACATCAGTTGGGGTTGACGTGCAATTGCATATATTTTTAATTAGTGACAAAATAGTATGCAGGGGAGGATCCATGCTTTGCCGAAAGAGGTAGGATGGGGGGGGGACCATATGACGGTGAAGCCAGAACTCGCGAGCGCCGGAGCCGCGAATCTTATTTGAAAAGCTAAGTGCCTACATGCGTCTTTCTTATGGTTTAATTATGAAAAAACTTAGACTTATTGTTTGTCTTAAGAAATCAAAATGATGTATATGTTGTACAGTGTTCCCCTATAACGACGGAATTGAGGGGCGTAGCTATTTAATTTGTTTTCATGGAGTTTGATGATCAAACTTTAATCCGTATTATTTGTCAGCTATAAATACTTTACTGTTGGTGGCGAACCAAATTGGCAAGCGACGAAGAAACACTTGTGATAGGCAGGGTCGCCAGTGCTGGAACGGGGATCTAACCCATGGCGTGTAGGTATATAGCTAGCCCTACCTCCGCCGGGTAATATTAGTATATACGTTTGGATTTTTTACTTATGTCATAAATATATACATGGTTGGATTTGGGGCATTAATAAAGACCTATATCACAATTTTCAGAGCTATTTCAGATGCCGTAGAGAACCCTTCTTGCAGTGAAGGTATCCCCTCGGAGAAGCTATCCCATCATCGTGGAAATACTGGCGCCATCACTGGTGATATATCTGGGATCCTCGACCTGAACATTTTGAGAATATACGTACATAGAGCCCGTTCTCCCGGTATATAACCGTTTAGGATAAAACTCTAGGTTAAACATTAATTTCTGTATAAGGTCTGTATTTAACAGTTTTATTCCCACAACGATTGTACTTCAAAAGAATGCCTATTGTTATATTATTTTCAATACAACACCCAATTACTGGAGACAACTTTTTGGAGGGTTGGGTCATATGAAATTTTAAAAGCGGGTAAATATTGGCTTCGGCCAACGAGTTTGGAGCATCATCAACATTCCAACGATCTTTGACTTGGAAAATCTTGAGGACACAGCGTTATTAATCCAAAACGGTTTACAAACGAGCCGAAAATGCAACCAATTAATCAATCGGTCTTTATTTCGTTCGTTCTATATTGCAGCATGTTATTCTCATCATGGGGTCCAGTCCAGGGACATGACGATGGGGAGAAATCAGAAGAGAAAACGTCGTCATCGAACAATATTCACAGACGAACAGCTAGGGCATCTGGAAAAGATATTTGATAAGACGCATTACCCGGATGTAGGACTGAGGGAAAAGTTGGCCATCACAGTCGATTTGAAGGAAGAGCGTGTTGAGGTAATTCCGATATATGCTTTTATCACTTTGTGAAAACAAAGGATTTGATCAATATTCTATTCAGAGATAATATATCAATCAATTATTATTCACAATGTAGCATTAGGGGGATCCAGTAACTCGCCAAACACGACCAACAAACATAGTAATTGCATGGCCTACAATACTTATTTGACTTCTGTTTAGTTTGTAACTAGATTCAGCCGATAGTATAGTACACTGTAAAAAATCGTCTGAAATTTACAGACATTCATGAAAATTACAGCTACTGACATACACACTGTAGAAATTATTTACAGTACAAAGTACTGGCAACTTAATCATACGACACCAAGCGACCACCGAAGTAGCAGAAACAAAGGCTTTAAATTTACAACTTAACGTCGGGTGGTCATCGGTAGGCCTATACTGTTTCATATATACGTAATTTAACCCGAGCTGAAGCATTTTTACCATATACAGTGCAAGAACATAATACATCAACACTATTATATATCAGTGACATATCCACCGAGGGATTATATTAATATATACCCAGCAGTCGCGCCAGGTTTTCTCAGACGGGTGGGTAATTTCCAGCGACAACAGGACTACATTCCCCGACCAAAAGGATTCCTCGACGGGTGTCTGAAATAATGCTAAATTGGTGATATGGGAATTTATTAATCCAAAAATATTCAACCGGACATATATTTGTGATATGAGTACAAAAAAATCCCAATGAATTCAAAGAAAAATATATTACATGTATGTATATTACTTATTTTCTTTTTTTCAGGTTTGGTTTAAAAATCGCCGAGCAAAGTGGCGCAAACTACAACGTGATTCCCAAGACTCTTCGAAAAAGACAGCCACCGGTACTCCGGTCGGCACTACCGATGTTCCATCTGAACACGATGTCGGTCCTATCCCCAACGTTTCCGACGATTTCGCCGATTCCACCATAACCGTATCGTCAATTCAACAGCCACAATGGATAGCTCGAGAAAAGGTGGACGAACAATTTTCAAATCACGAAACTGACAATCTTTCCCGGCCCGCAATTCGCCTGACCGATTTTAGCATAGCAAAGACATTACAACATATCAATCTTGACTCTGGAAACACTAGACATATATCAAGATCGAAAACCAGGAATAATGTTCACTCATCATTGTCGTCGTCGGAGGACTATTCTAGCTCTGATAACGAACGACACCTTTAGTTATAACAGTCCAAAATATATACATAGCCTTAAAAGTAATGTACATAAATAATAACAGAAAATAGTCGCTGTGAATGACTCCTTCTTTTACGTTTTAACGAATTCAAATAATAATGTATGCATAGTGGTGTGTATGCTGCAACACACACATGACAAGTTGCCCATACCAGCAGTCTCGAATGTACTTTACTTAATACAAGTAGATGTTGCATTATACGAAAGAACCATCTCATAATATTTACTGTTATAATTATTTTGTCAATCTACTTTCCACGTGGCATTTAAGTATCCCCATGCAGAGTTATTATTTTTAACTTCAACATGTTTTAAATTCCAAATGACAAATTTGACTTCAAATATAATTATATGAATTATCCACACTAGCATACAAAAAATATATATGTTGTGACTTGAAAACATTTTATTATGTTGTGACTGCTGCTTTAAAAAGAAGTAATTTTAACGCATTTAAAAAACATAGAATGTGGCGTAATGTTAGTGATACGAAAACATTTTCACAACGTTTTCTTTACTTTATATAACGTTAACGAAAAGTTTTTAAAACGTTGACTACATGAAACGTTCCATAAGTTTTTGCAAAATATTTTTAAATGGGTCAAGCAAATGATGTGACATAGTTTTGATGAATTATAAAAAACGATGCAAAACTTTTATGAGAAAGGTTGGCTGTAGCCATCTTGGAACATTATAAATACCTTTTGACAATGTTATGTATATTTTTGAAACATTTCAATAAAACGTTCATGGAACATTTAAAAAATGTCTCTCGTTCATGTGTATGCGACCACTTGTCTTTTAGAAAAAAAACGCTCTACCGTAAGCTTTCCTGAAAAATATAAATACGTTTCGAGAATGTTATTTATGTTATCAAATCATTTCAATAAAACAAAACAATCATTGAATTTGTTACTCCTTAAAAATGTGTTGAGAACGTTTCCTATTTTCTGATATACAGCCACTCGACGTGGGGTTGTCATTTTAAACATTTGGGTTTTTCCATTTCGGTGGTCGCATAGCGTCGCAAAATTAATACAAGCCTTCCATTTCAATTATTGTATTTATTAATATTACTTTATTGCTATGTTGGACAGTACACGCCAATTGAAATATTCCATCTGAGTTGAGTTTGTATTGCATGTTGCAGTGGCATAGGAAGCGGAGCATCACCTTCAGTTGGCGCGGAGCGTACAGGAAAAAATGGTTACAAGTGCCCTCTAGATCGCCGGAAATGCCACTTTTCACGCCAATTTTCAAATTATATATACTTTGTATTTGCCCTTAACCCATTCATACCAGTGCAGGCACTGATCCAGGAATTTTCGCAGGGGTGTCCGGAATATTCACTGATTTTGTTTATTCCACTGATCTGTATAATACACTATCTAAGCGGAGC